>JARQOD010001635.1:0-67213 GCA_033576555.1 Oophaga sylvatica
TGTTGCATATGCCAACACCCTTTCTCAACAGTAAGGACTTATTCAATCAAACCCAACTTTTTTATTAGTCTCTGATGTTTATCAGCATTCAACGCCTTCGTGAAGATGTCTGCTGTCATTTCTTCAGTAGGGCAATACTCCAACTTCAAGACTCCTTGATCCTGATGATCTCTCAAGAAATGATATTTCACATCAA
The DNA here is from genome assembly GCA_033576555.1 of Oophaga sylvatica. Lineage (NCBI taxonomy): Eukaryota > Metazoa > Chordata > Amphibia > Anura > Dendrobatidae > Oophaga > Oophaga sylvatica. The sequence goes on from JARQOD010001635.1 coordinate 197, forward strand.
TATGCTTGGTTCTTGTATTGACTCTTTTCATCTGAGCAAGAACAAGACATCCTTGATTGTCCTCTTTTTGGTTTTGTTGGTTCCAACTGTGGTTGTCGTAGGTTTTGTTAACAATTGTCTTAACCACAGTACTTCTTGACTCGCATGTGCTGCTGCAACATATTCTGCTTCTGTTGAAGATAGTGTTACAATTGACTGTTTCTTACTTGTCCAACTTATTGGTCCACCTGAGCGAAAAAAAATATGTCCACTGGTAGATCTTCTGTCAGTTGGATCTCCAGCCCAATCTGCATCAACATATCCGGTTAAAATGCAATTATCACCTGTGGGTAATTTCAGCTTAACATTGCTAGTTCCTTTCAAATAACGTATTACTCTCTTCACGGCATTCCAATCAGCTTTATTTGGTTTTGATACCTTTCTACTCAGGATTCCTACTGCTGCTGCGATGTCTGGTCTTGTAACCGTCGCTAGATACAGTAGTTTTCCTATTGCTGTTCTGTATTCTTCATTGTTTGGTAGCATATTTTTTTCACTGTTCATCTCTTTGAGATAATTAGTTTCCATAGGAGACTTTACTGTTTTTGCGTCCTTTAGTCCAAATTTTTCTGTTATGTCTTGAATCATGTGATTCTGATTCAGTAGGAAACTTCCATCTTCTTCTCTTTCTATCTGTATTCCTAGGTACTGTTTTACATTTCCTAAGTCTTTGATTTCAAAATTTTGTTTCAGGGTTTTTAGAATGTTTTCTTTATCCCTTTCTTGTTTAAAACAAATCAAAATGTCGTCTACATATATGAGTACATAAATCCATCTATTACTCAGCCTTTTTGTGTACAAGCATGGATCAGCTTTGATTCTTTGAAATTTTTCATTTGTTAGTACTTCCGTGATTTTGTCATTCCACGCTTTAGCTGCTTGCTTTAAACCATATATGCTTTTCTGTAGTTTACAAACTTTGTTTGGATTTCTTTCATCTTTGAATCCTGGAGGTTGTTCCATGTAAATGTCTTCTGTTAAATATCCATTCAAAAAAGCTGTCTTTACATCCAGATGTCTTAGTTCCATCTGTTCCATTGCTGCAACTGTAAGTAAAGTTCTTATTGTAGTGTTTTTGACAACTGGAGCAAATGTTTCATCATAGTCTTCTCCATATTTTTGAGAATACCCTTTAGCTACGAGTCTTGCTCGATATCTTTCAGGTGTGCCATCTGTTTGGTATTTTACTTTAAAAATCCATTTACATCCTATGGCTTTTCTTCCTTTTGGCAAATCTGTTAGTGTCCATGTATTTGAATCATGCATGGATTTAATTTCTGTTTCTGTTGCTTCTATCCAATTATTAGCTTCTTCTTCAGGAAGTTTAGATATGTCTTCCCAAGAGGTAGGCTCATAGATTTTTCTTATACTTGTCTTGTATGAGAGACGTTTTGGTGGTTTTCCTTTGTTCTCTCTTATTGAACGTCTTAGTTCTGTGTATGTTTGTAGTTGTGATTCTTCACTTTCAGTATTTTGTTCTTCATTAATTTCTACTTCTTTCTCATCAGATATTTCTTCAGCTATGTCACTATTGTTTTTCTCATTTTTTGTTTCAACTGAAATCATAATGTCTTCATTTAAATCTTCAATGAATGTCACACTGTTACTCACTGTAACTCTGTCTGTTTTGGCATCTAAGATTCTATATCCTTTGCAGTTTTCACTATATCCAACGAATATTCCTTCCATGGATCTGTTTTGAAGTTTGGAACGTTTTTCTGTTGGAATGAATATAAAAACTTTACATCCAAAAACTTTTAAATGATTGACACTTGGTTTCATACCTTGCCACAGTTCATATGGAGTTTTCTTCAGTTTTCTGGAAAAAAGTCGGTTCTGTAGATATGTAGCTGTCATTCAGGGCCGGCGTCAGCACCCGGCATACCCGGGCAAGTGCCGGGGCCCTGAGCAGGCGGGGGGCCCACTCGCCGTCGGGCACCCCGGCGCCCGTTAGCGGTGTCAGCGCCGCCACTGGGCCCCCCGCTTGCTCAGGGCCCTGGCAGCAGCCGGCGCAATACTTACCTCTCCCCGTGCCTCCGCTGCCGCAGCTCTGGGCTCCAGGGGGCGCCTGCGCCGGCGCTTCCTCTCTCACAGCAGCGCCGCTGAATGACGTCATCATTCAGCGACCGGCTGTGGCAGAGAGCGCGCGGACGCCGGACAGGTGAGGTGTGTGTGAGCCTGCGTGTGTGTGCCTGCGTGTGTGTATGTGAGAGAGTGCTGCCTGCGGTGCTGTATGTGTGATGGTGGTGGGGGGAGGCAGTGATGGTGAGGAGGAGAGGCAGTGATGGTGGTGAGGAGGCAATGATGATGGGAGGCAATGATGATGATGATGATGATGGGGAGGCAATGATAATGGGAAGGCAATGATGATGATGATATTAATGGGGAGGCAATGATGATGATGTTGATGGGGAGGCAATGATAATGGGAAGGCAATGATGATGATGATATTAATGGGGAGGCAATGATAATGATGATGATGGGGAGGCAATGATAATGGGAAGGCAATGATGATGATGATATTAATGGGGAGGCAATGATAATGATGATGATGGGGAGGCAATGATAATGGGAAGGCAATGATGATGATGATATTAATAGGGAGGCAATGATGATGATAGGGAGGCAATGATGATGATGATGATGATGGGCAGACGATGATGATGGGGAGACAATGATGATGATAATGGGCAGGCAATGATGATGATAATGGGGAGTCTTTCCACAGCGTTCTTTCCTGAGCCGTAACAGTGCAGAACGCAGCACAGTGTAGAAGAGAGCTCCATATTTTGTATGGAGCATTATATGTGGTCCAGTATTCTGTATTGAGCATTATATTGGGTCCAGTATTCTGTATGGAGCATTATATGGGGGATGGCGGGGTGACATCCTGCATGGGGTATTATATGGGTGATGAGGGGGAGACTATGTGGTGCCCATAATATTGTATGGAGGACTGTACTGTCCAGTCTGTACTGTGCGCTGTGAGGATTTGGCGGTTTTTGAGCTATTGTACAATTTACAATAGGTATTAGTCATGTAATGGAAGAAGAGAAGTGTTTGGCGTTGTGCTATACCCATATTTCTCTGCAGTATCTGTGCATCATGAATCGTGATCTGTGTTAAGGAGGCCCACTGAGACTCTTTTGCCCGGGGCCCATAAAAACCTGGAGCCGGCCCTGCTGTCATTGCTGCCTCACCCCAATATTTCTCTGGTAGTTTAGAATCTGTCAGCACACATCTCATCATTTCTGTTAGAGTTCTGTTTTTCCTTTCTGCTACTCCATTTTGTTCAGGTGTGTATGGAACAGTTTTCTGATGTTCTATTCCATTTTGTCTTAAGTAGTCTTCTATTCTGTGACCTGTAAATTCACCTCCATTATCACTTCTGATGACAATTGGCTTCCTTTGAAATTTGTTACTTGATCTTGTTACATAGTCTACAAGTTTATCAAAAACTTCACTTTTGTTCTTAACCCCTTAACGACCAAGCCATTTTGTAGGTTAAAGACCAGGCCAATTTTTACATTTCTGACCACTGTCTCTTTATGAGGTTATAACTCTGGAACGCTTCAACGGATCTCGGCGAATCTGAGATTGTTTTCTCGAGACATATTGTACTTCATGATAGTGGTAAAATTTCTTCAATATAACTTGCGTTTATTTATGAAAAAAAACGCAAATATGGCAAAAATTTTGAAAATTTTGCAATTTTCAAACTTTTAATTTTTATGCCATTAAATCAGAGAGATATGTCACAAAAATTAGTTAATAAATAACATTTGCCACATGTCTACTTTACATCAGCACAATTTTGGAACCAACATTTTTTTTTGTTAGGAAGTTATAAGTGTTAAAAGTTGACCAGCAATTTCTCATTTTTCCAACAAAATTTACAAAATCATTTTTTTTAGGGACCACCTCACATTTGAAGTGAATTTGAGGGGTCAATATGAAAGAAAATACCCAAAAGTGACACCATTCTAAAAACTGCACCCCTCAACGTGTTCAAAGCCACATTCAAGAAGTTTATTAACCCTTTAGGTACTTCACAAGAATTGAAGCAATGTGGAAGGAAAAAATTAACATTTAACTTTTTTTCCCAAAATTTTTCTTTCGACACAATTTTTTAAAATTTTGTCAAGGGTATCAGTAGAAAATGAACCACAATATTTGTTGTACAATTTCTCCTGAGTACATCGATACCCCATGTGTGGGGGTAAACCACTATTTGGGTGCATGGCAGAGCTCGGAAGGGAAGCAGCGCCATTTGACTTTTTTGGCTGGAATTGAGATTGGACGCCATGTCGCATTTGGAGAGTCCCTGTGTGCCTAAACAGTGGAAACCCCCCACAAGTGACCCCATTTTGGAAACTAGACCCCCCAAGTAACTTATCTAAATGTGTTGTGAGAACTTTTAACCCCCAAGGGCTTCACAGAAGGTTATAACGTAGAGCCGTAAAATTAAAAAATCATGTTTTTTCCACAAAAATGATCTTTTCATCCCAATTTTTATTTTCCAAAGGATAAAAGGACCCCAAAAGTTATTGTGCAATTAGTCCTGAGTACGCTGATACCCCATATGTGGGGGTAAACCACTATTTGGGTGCATGGCAGAGCTCGGAAGGGAAGCAGCGCCATTTGACTTTTTTGGCTGGAATTGAGATTGGACGCCATGTCGCATTTGGAGAGTCCCTGTGTGCCTAAACAGTGGAAACCCCCCACAAGTGACCCATTTTGGAAACTAGACCCCAAGTAACTTATCTAAATGTGTAGTGAGAGCTTTGAACCCCAAGGGCTTCACAGAAGGTTATAACGTAGAGCCGTAAAATTAAAAAATCATGTTTTTTCCACAAATATGATCTTTTCATCCCAATTTTTATTTTCCAAAGGATAAAAGGACCCCAAAAAGTTATTGTGCAATTAGTCCTGAGTATGCTGATACCCCATATGTGAGGGTAAACCACTATTTGGGTGCATGGCAGAGCTCGGAAGGGAAGCAGCGCCATTTGACTTTTTTGGCTGGAATTGAGATTGGACGCCATGTTGTATTTGGAGAGCCCCTGTGTGCCTAAACAGTGGATACCCCCCACAAGTAACCCCATTTTGGAAACTAGACCCCCCAAGGAACTTATCTAGATGTGTGGTGAGAGCTTTGAACCCCAAGGGCTTCACAGAAGGTTATAACGTAGAGCTGTAAAATTAAAAAATCATATCTTTTCCACTAAAATGATCTTTCCACCCCCAATTTTTATTTCCCAAAGGGTAAAAGGACCCCAAAAGTTATTGTGCAATTTGTCCTGAGTACGCTGATACCCCATATGTGGGGGTAAACCACTATTTGGGCGCATGGCAGAGCTTGGAAGGGAAGCAGCGCCATTTGACTTTTTTGGCTGGAATTGAGATTGGACGCCATGTCGCATTTGGAGAGTCCCTGTGTGCCTAAACAGTGGAAACCCCCCACAAGTGACCCCATTTTGGAAACTAGACCCCCAAGGAACTTATCTAGATGTGTGGTGAAAGCTTTGAACCCCCAAGGGCTTCACAGAAGGTTATAACGTAGAGCAGTAAAATTAAAAAATCATATCTTTTCCACAAAAATGATCTTTCCACCCCCAATTGTTATTTTCCAAAGGGTAACAGGACCCCAAAAGTTATTGTGCAATTTGTCCTGAGTATGCTGATACCCCATATGTGGGGGTAAACCACTATTTTGACGCATGGCAGAGCTGGAAAGGGAAGGAGCGCCTTTTTCAAATGCAGATTTTGATGGAATGGTCTGCGGGTGTCATGTCACGTTTGGAGAGCCCCTGATGTGCCTAAACAGTAGAAACCCCCCACATGTGACTCCATTTTGGAAACTAGACCCCCCAAGGAACTTATCTAGATGTGTGGTGAGCACTTTGAACCCCCAAGTGCTTCACAGAAGTTTATAACGTAGAGCCGTGAAAATAAAAATATCATATTTTTTTCCACAAAAATAATCTTTTTGCCCCAAATTTTTATTTTTATAAGGGTAACAGGAGAAATAGGACCCCAAAAGCTATTGTGCAATTTGTCCTGAGTACGCTGATATCCCATATGTGGGGGGGAACCACTATTTTGACGCATGGCAGAGCTCGGAAGGGAAGGAGCACCGTTTTTAAATGCAGACTTTGATGGAATGGTCTGCGGGTGTCATGTCGCGCTTGGAGAGCCCCTGATGTGCCTAAACAGTAGAAACCCCCCACAAATGACCCCATTTTGCAAACTAAACCCCCCAAGGAACTTATCTAGATGTGTGGTCAGCACTTTGAACCCCCAAGGGCTTCACAGAAGTTTATAATGTAGAGCCGTGAAAATAAAAAAATCATATTTTTTTCCACAAAAATTACCTTTTTGCCCCAAATTTTTATTTTTCTAAGGGTAACTGTGATGAGTGCTGTGCTGGAATTGCTGTCCTCATCTTTTTTTTTTGTACTGCTGAAAGCCCACCAAGCAAAGCCCCCCTCCTTCTCTCTGCAGCTCTCGTACTTTGCACCAACCCCCAGCCTGCACTCAGGCAGTGTAATGTGAGCTGCCAGTGCTGGAAGTTTTCCCGCTTCACCGCAGGGGTCCTGCATTGTCTGCACACGTGCTTTCTTCCTATAGCAGCCATTTTGGAGAATTCATTCTTTTTTGGTTAATAACACGGTGGGAGCATTCGCTAGAAACACGAAAGTTACTGTGTTGAACCATGCGCCGACGGGCATCGTTCCCGTGGTACTGGTAAACCCGTAACTCCAACAGAACCCGAGAAATGGAATTCTCGGGTGCCCCATGTACTAGCCCACCCAAGTGTGGGCTCATTGGAACCGTCATTTTGGAGTGAGATCATTGATAGGTCTGCCGTTATTCTGCTAGGTTCACAGGACGAGTTATGAACCTTATGATATTGCAGAGCTCAAACCATAGCTTGCAGCCAGGGGAGGTGGCCAGAGGACCAGCCCTTTTGTGAGGTCAGAAGCTGACATGCATAAGTCTTGCAGGGAAGTTCCTTAGGCATCTTTCTGCTGGGATGTCCTGAGTAAGAGCTCTACCAATGAACTATGACGTGTGGCTCCTTCCCCCAGCCTGGCTTGCCTGTAATGATCTAACAACCATGTGAGTTATCTTTCATTCTTAATCCCATTTTATTTTATAACTGCATCTGTACATAACGATATTGTCTCAGTTTGTTCCATCTTTTTATATTATATAAGCACTGCCTGGTTTTTAAGGAATAAACCTATAAATTTATTAGTTTGTTTCTCCTGCTCTATAAACGAATTTGCACGTGCCTGAAGCACTACGCTACTGTTTTGGGGTTGCTACGGACCCTCTTGATAAATTGTTCATCAAAAGCCGTAGCTGGTGGCAGCTAAAAGGAAGGGGTGTAAAGTGTTAATCTATTGGGTGACGCTGGCAGTGACGGAGCGGGGTTTATAAGGGTACTGCCTGGCTGCAGCTCGGAGTAATTATAATTCCCTCACTGCCGCGTGCCCAATAGCCAGCACACATCCAAGTGACCCGTCTGGCGACTAATTATCCTAGGTGCAGTTCCCTGACTGACCTGAGGGTAAGGGGGGCGCCAGAGAGCTCCAAGTTCCTAAGTGGAAGTGGGATAATTATAAATCCCTGCAGTTTACTGGGTCGGACGGCAGCAGCCGTCGTGTGTGTGCGCGTTTTCGTCACATTTGCAGCACGGAGGGATCACAAGCCTTGATACCCCGGGCTACCGTGTGGCGGACCGCGTGCCCGTTCATCACATATTGGTGGCAAGCGGTGGGATTATAGAGCATTAGTGATCTGGTTTGAGCAATCATTTCATTCACTAAAAAAAACTTGCACGGTTCTTCAGCGACCCTGCAACTAAAGTTTTGGAGAACAGACTCAGTGTTTATTAGTCCTGAGACAATTGTGTGTACTTGCGGTTACCCTCCCTTCTCTTTGTTTTTCTATCCTATCTTTTATTTGGCAAACATGGCTACAATAGGAGCAAGTTGGTACAAACTGCAGAAAAGGGACACTCTTGCTGGAATATGCATTTCCCGAGGCCTTGACCCCAGGGGCCAAACCAAAGCTCAACTGATCAAGGTCCTGATGTCACAGGTCCACGCTGAGTGCGAGGAGGGCACAGAAGCCGGCCCAAGCCAAGGTGGGGCGGCAGCAGAGGCCCAAACCCTGCAGGCTTACACCCAGGGCGGGCTGGACCCTTACCTGCAGGCGGCCCTGGAGGAACTCCCCACCGACGACCGGGGGGAGCGCCTGAAGCTGATTCAGCAATACCAGCAGGAGGCCCGAGCCGAGCGCCAAGCCGAGCGCCAAGCCCAGCGAGAGGCTGAGAGAGCCGAGCGGGAGGCTGAGAGAGCCCATGAGCTGGAGATGGTCCAGCGAGGGGCAATGCCCTCCACAGCCCAGAGCAGTGTGCCCAGCAGCATTCAGAGTCCCAAGCCCCGGCCGGGGCACTTTCCCGTGCTGGAAAGGGACGGAGACTTGGACACTTTTCTGCGGGCCTTTGAGAAAGTCTGCAGACAGTACCGGCTGCCTGCCGACCAATGGGCCAGGTACTTGACCCCCGGGCTAAAGGGCAAAGCTTTGGAGGCGTTTGCTTCCCTCGTGCCAGATCAAGACAGTGACTATGAGGCCATCAAGCAGGCCCTGATTTCTAAGTACCAGCTAACCCCTGAGGTATACCGAAAGAAGTTCCGAGAACCTCCAACGTGGCCCACACGACAGTTATAGCGATGTGGTGCAAGGACTCAGGACCCACTTTGACCAGTGGATCCATGGACTGTCAGTTGACACCTATGAGGAGCTGAAAGACCTGATGATCAAAGACCAGTTCCTGCATCTGTGCCCAGCTGAGGTCCGACAGTTCATCCTGGACCGAGAACCAGAGGACCGCGGTCACAACAGCCCGGATCACCGACAGCTATGAGGCCAACCGGAAACCCGAGGTGCGGAAGGCCGTCACCACCCGTTGGGGAGGGGGTAAGCCTGCAACCAACCCCAGTGCCCCTGCCAGTCGTCCCTCTGGAGGCACTATCCCCTTTGCCAGCGCCAGGCCTACATCAGACCCCCGCCAGTGTTTCTCCTGTAAAAGGACTGGTCACATCAGCGCCACCTGTCCGGAGAGGCAGAAAGAACCCCCCAGCCAAGGCCTCCGGGCCCAACGCCTCTGTTCTTTTGGTGGGTGGTGTGGTGGGGAGGGTTGATGACAACGTGCAGCCCGTCCGCGTGGGGGCCCGTCTTGCTACAGGCCTCAAGGATACCGGGGCTGAACGAACACTCATCCGACCCGAACTGGCGGCCCCTGAAGAGTTGATTCCGGGGAAAACCTTAACTGTCACAGGGATTGGGGGCGTCCACTACCCCTTGCCGATAGCCCGAGTTTTCATTGACTGGGGTACCGGGAGCGGGGTGAAGGAAGTGGGGGTGTCCAAAAAACCTGCCCACTGATGTTTTATTGGGGACTGATCTGGGGAGGATGGTGGCGTACTATGTCCCTGACACCCTTCCCAATCTGATGATAAGGTTAACGTTAACCATGATGTTGATGTTGATGGGAAACTGAATGTGTTACCTGCTAATGCTTTGCGAAGTGATGATGCAACTGATAACCTTTCTTTCCCTAGGACTGATGTTGATAGTGATGTATCTGTGCCATCTGAATCTGTTAACCCTTTCTCTGAAGTGGTAGATGTGTCCACAGGTACAGGAGCGTTCAGTCCCGTCGCTCTGCGGAGTGAGACGGCTGAGGAACCCCTAGCAGGAGCAAGCGACAGTGCTCAAGGAAATGGGGAGGTGCATGGGAACCGGGAGGAAGGTGATGCCATGACACTAACCAGTGCCACCGAGGAAGGTAACTGGCCCATAAGTAGCACTGCTCCTGAAGTGTTGGGGGTGGATGGGGAGGTAGAGCCCATAGCAGCGCAGGCTGATGGGTCTATAGAAATCCCTGGGGAGACTGCATATGTAGCTGCTGTCACCCGCAGTCAGAGTGCCCGGATCGCAGGTAGCGCCCTGCCATCTGGACCCTCCTCCGCTACAGGAGAGACTGAACCAGAGGTGGACCCAGAGTCGGTCCCAGAGGGTCCCAGTGAGGAAGGAACCCTGACGTCACTTCTGGCTGCCTCCAGCCAGGAGTTCCAGGCCGCTCTGCACTCAGATGCGAGCCTGGAGAACTTGAGGCACCTCGCCGAGACGCCCACCTCCGTGACTGATAAGGAGAGGGTGTTCTGGGAACGAGGAAGGTTGTACCGGGAGACAGTACCCGGAGATTCCCAAAAGGAGTGGTTGAGGGGAAAACAGCTGGTCGTCCCGCACCAGTTCCGAGGTGAGTTGTTGAGGATTGCCATGAGATTCCACTCGCTGGACACTTGGGGATCAGCAAAACTAAGGCACGGCTGTCTCAACACTTCTATTGGCCCAAGATGGGGACAGATGTGACTAACTACTGCCGCTCCTGTATCACCTGTCAAAGAGTAAGGAAGGCGGGGCCTGCTCTTAAGGCTCCCCTGATCCCATTGCCAGTGATAGAGGAGCCTTTCCAGAGGATCGCGGTGGACATTGTGGGCCCGCTGGCCGTCCCCAACAGCTCTGGAAAGCAATACATCCTGACTGTGGTAGACTACGCTACCCGGTACCCGGAGGCAGTAGCTCTGTCCTCAACTAGGGCAGATAAGGTGGCGGATGCACTGGTGACCATCTTTTCACGGGTAGGATTTCCCAGGGAGATGCTTACCGATCAAGGGACCCAATTTATGTCTCGCCTAATGAAGGCTCTCTGCAGCAAAATGCAGGTGACGCGTATGGTATCGAGTGCGTATCACCCACAGACCAATGGTTTGTGTGAGCGCTTTAACGGTACCCTCAAACAGATGCTCCGCATGCTGGTTGAGACCCAGGGACGCGATTGGGAGCGGTACCTCACACACCTGCTATTTGCCTACAGAGAAGTCCCGCAGGCCTCGACGGGGTTCTCCCCCTTCGAGCTCCTGTATGGTAGGCGAGTCCGGGGACCCCTTGGGTTGATAAGAGAATCCTGGGAAGATGAGCCAAACCCCACGGAAGTGTCCATCGTGGATTATGTCATGCGCTTCCGCGACAAGATGCAGACCTTGACGCAGTTGGTGCATGACAACATGACGCAGGCTCAGGCTGACCAGAAGCACTGGTACGACCAGAACGCCCGGGAGCGGACCTACCAGGTGGGTCAAAAGGTGTGGGTGCTGGTCCCCGTACCAAAGGATAAGCTTCAGGCAGCCTGGGAAGGCCCGTACGTCGTGCACCAACAGCTCAACCCAGCCACCTACGTGGTCACGCTTGACCACACTCGGGGTAGGCGCAAGGCCTTTCACGTCAACATGATGAAGGCCCATCACGAACGTGAAGCCTGCGTCCTACCGGTCTGCAATCTGCCCGAGGACGGGGAAGAGGATCCCCTCCTAGACATGCTGGCCCAAGCTAATGCCAATGGGTCCATTGAGGACATGGAGGTAAATGCCTCGCTAACCGTCTCCCAGCGGTTGCAGTTGCTGACCACTCTGGAACCCTTCCGGGCCGAGTTCACGAACCGACCCGGAAGGACCGAGTTGGCAGTCCACGAGGTGGACACCGGGAATCACGCCCCGTTACGGCGGACACCTTATCGGATCTCTGAGGAAGTGCAGCAGATTATGCGCCAGGAGATCCATGAGATGTTGCAGCTGGGGGTGATCCGGCAGTCCAAAAGCGCGTGGGCCTCACCTGTAGTTCTCGTGCCAAAAAAGGATCGGACCACCCGGTTCTGCGTGGACTACAGGGGGCTCAACGCCATCACTACCTCTGATGCGCACCCAATGCCACGCATCGAGGATCTGCTGGAGCGGTTGGCGAATGCCAAGTACATATCCATCATGGATCTGAGCCGGGGATACTGGCAGATTCCCCTGAGCCCTGCGGCGCAGGAGAAATCTGCCTTTATCACCCCTTTTGGACTGTACGAGTCCACGGTCATGCCTTTCGGCATGAAGAATGCCCCTGCCACTTTCCAGCGGATGGTCAACCACCTGCTTCAGGGACTGGAGGAGTACGCTGTGGCGTACCTGGACGACATTGCCATCTTCAGTTCCACCTGGGAGGAACACCTTCAGCATCTCCAGGAGGTGCTCAAGCGTATTCACCAGGCAGGTCTGACCATCAAGCCGGGAAAATGCCAGATGGGCATGACTGAGGTCCACTACCTGGGGCACCGGGTAGGCGGGGGTTCCATGAGTCCAGAGCCCGAGAAAGTGGACGCGATCGTGTCCTGGCCCACCCCCAGGACCAAAAAGCAGGTGAAGTCCTTCCTGGGCACTGCAGGGTACTATAGGCGTTTCGTACCGAACTATAGCGCCATTGCAAAACCCTTGACGGACCTCACCAAGGGCGGTCTACCCCAAACAGTCAACTGGACAGATGGCTGTGAGGCGGCATTCCGAGCTTTGAAAACAGCCCTGTGCAGCTCTCCAGTGTTGAAAGCCGTCGACAGCAGTCGGCCATTCCTGGTACAGACTGACGCCAGTGAATTTGGCCTCGGTGCTGTACTCAGCCAGGTTGATTCGGGGAACCAGGAGCACCCGTGTTGTACCTGAGCCGGAAACTTCTGCCAAGGGAAGTGGCATACTCCACCATCGAGAAGGAGTGCCTGGCCATGGTCTGGGCACTGCAACGTTTGCAGCCCTACCTGTACGGGCGCACCTTCAAGGTGGTCACCGACCACAACCCTCTGAGCTGGCTGCACACAGTGTCCGGAACCAATGGTAGGTTGCTACGCTGGAGCCTTGCCCTGCAGCAGTATGATTTTGCCGTACAACACAAGAAAGGCAGTGATCATGGGAATGCTGATGGGTTATCACGACGTGGCGAACCCGCTGAGGTGCGCATGTCGGATTACCGACAGGTCATGCCTCCGTAGCGCCCTCTAAGGGGGGGAGGTGTGATGAGTGCTGTGCTGGAATTGCTGTCCTAATCTTTTTTTTTTGTACTGCAGAAAGCCCACCAAGCAAAGCCCCCCTCCTTCTCTCTGCAGCTCTCGTACTTCGCACCAACCCCCAGCCTGCACTCAGGCAGTGTAATGTGACCTGCCAGTGCTGGAAGTTTTCCCGCTTCACCGCAGGGGTCCTGCATTGTCTGCACACGTGCTTTCTTCCTATAGCAGCCATTTTGGAGAATTCATTCTTTTTTGGTTAATAACACGGTGGGAGCATTCGCTAGAAACACGAAAGTTACTGTGTTGAACCATGCGCCGACGGGCATCGTTCCCTTGGTACTGGTAAACCCGTAACTCCAACAGAACCCGAGAAATGGAATTCTCGGGTGCCCCATGTACTAGCCCACCCAAGTGTGGGCTCATTGGAACCGTCATTTTGGAGTGAGATCATTGATAGGTCTGCCGTTATTCTGCTAGGTTCACAGGACGAGTTATGAACCTTATGATATTGCAGAGCTCAAACCATAGCTTGCAGCCAGGGGAGGTGGCCAGAGGACCAGCCCTTTTTGTGAGGTCAGAAGCTGACATGCATGAGTCTTGCAGGGAAGTTCCTTAGGCATCTTTCTGCTGGGATGTCCTGAGTAAGAGATCTACCAATGAACTATGACGTGTGGCTCCTTCCCCAGCCTGGCTTTCCTGTAATGATCTAACAACCATGTGAGTTATCTTTCATTCTTAATCCCATTTTATTTTATAACTGCATCTGTACATAACGATATTGTCTCAGTTTGTTCCATCTTTTTATATTATATAAGCACTGCCTGGTTTTTAAGGAATAAACCTATAAATTTATTAGTTTGTTTCTCCTGCTCTATAAACGAATTTGCACGTGCCTGAAGCACTACGCTACTGTTTTGGGGTTGCTACGGACCCTCTTGATAAATTGTTCATCAAAAGCCGTAGCTGGTGGCAGCTAAAAGGAAGGGGTGTAAAGTGTTAATCTATTGGGTGACGCTGGCAGTGATGGAGCGGGGTTTATAAGGGTACTGCCTGGCTGCAGCTCGGAGTAATTATAATTCCCTCACTGCCGCGTGCCCAATAGCCAGCACACATCCAAGTGACCCGTCTGGCGACTAATTATCCTAGGTGCAGTTCCCTGACTGACCTGAGGGTAAGGGGGGCACCAGAGAGCTGCAAGTTCCTAAGTGGAAGTGGGATAATTATAAATCCCTGCAGTTTACTGGGTCGGACGGCAGCAGCCGTCGTGTGTGTGTGCGCGTTTTCGTCACATTTGCAGCACGGAGGGATCACAAGCCGTGATACCCCGGGCTACCGTGTGGCGGACCGCGTGCCCGTTCATCACAGTAACAGGAGAAATAGGACCCCAAAAGCTATTGTGCAATTTGTCCTGAGTACGCTGATATCCCATATGTGGGGGGGAACCACTATTTTGACGCATGGCAGAGCTCGGAAGGGAAGGAGCACCGTTTTTAAATGCAGACTTTGATGGAATGGTCTGCGGGTGTCATGTCGCGCTTGGAGAGCCCCTGATGTGCCTAAACAGTAGAAACCCCCCACAAATGACTCCATTTTGCAAACTAGACCCCCAAGGAACTTATCTAGATGTGTGGTCAGCACTTTGAACCCCCAAGGGCTTCACAGAAGTTTATAATGTAGAGCCGTGAAAATAAAAAAATCATATTTTTTTCCACAAAAATTACCTTTTTGCCCCAAATTTTTATTTTTATAAGGGTAACAGGAGAAATAGGACCCCAAAAGCTATTGTGCATTTTGTCCTGAGTACGCTGATACCCCATATGTGGGGGGGAACCACTGTGATCGCCTTACTGCGATCTTTGGGAGGCACAATGAACAAATCCACAAAAGGTGAAGAATTGGTTTTCTTTTTTACGCCGTTCCTCGTGCGGTATTAGTGATTAGGCGACTTTATTCCTCGGATCGGTGCGATTACAGCGATACCAGATTTACACCCTTTTTTCATGTTTAGCTTCTGTCACACACTAAAAGATGCTTTTTCTTGGAATAATTTTTTGTAAGAAATTTTTGCATCGCCGTATTTTGAGAGCTATAATTTTTCCATATTTCGGCCGACAGAGTTATCTGTGGGCTTATTTTTTGCGGGACGAGCTGACGTTTTTATTGGTACCATATTCAGGCACATAACGTTTTTTGATCGTTTCCTATTCCGATTTTTGTGGAATCAGAATGAACAAAAACCAGCAATTCAGGAATTTTTTTTTTTTTTTTTTTTTTTTTCCTCCGTTCCGTGTGTGGTAAAATTGATAAAGCAGCTTTATTCTTCGGGTCACTACGGTTACGGCGATTCCTCATTTATATATTTTTTTTATGTTTTGGCGTTTTTTACACAATAAAAAATTTTATAGAAAAAATAATTATTTTTGCATCAGTTTATTCCGCGAGCTATAACTTTTTTATTTTTTTGCTGATGATGTTGTATAGCGGCTTATTTTTTGCGGGACAAGATGACGTTTTCAGCGGTACCATGATTATTTATATCTGACTTTTTGATCACGTGTTATTGCACTTTTTACAAGCGGTATAATGATACCGCTTGGAAAAAGTATAATTTACTACTTTTTTGTGTTTTTTTTTTACGGCTTTCACTGAAGGGGTTAACTAGGGTTACGCTTTTATAGATGGGATTTTTACGGACGTGGCGATACCTAACATGTGTATGTTTTTTGTTTTTTATTTTTTTTATTACATAAAAATGTGTATTTTTTTAGGGGATTTTTTTAAAATTATTTTTTAATATTTTTTTTACAATTTTTTAAAAAAAATGATTTTTTTTAACTTGTCCCTTTATGGGACTTTCACTTTTTTTACTTTTTATTGCAGTTACAATGCATTGCAATGCTCTGGCATTGCAATGCATTGCAACTATAGTGGTAGCTGCTGTGACAATGATCACAGCAGCTTCCCGTAGCTAAATGACCTGGAGGTTGTCATGACAACCCCCGGGTCATCAAGGCAGAGATCGGCCCCTGCAAATACATTGCAGGGTGCCGATCTGAGGCAGAGGGAGCTCCCGACCCTCTGCCTCCCCCCCTGAGCTCTGCGATCGCGCTGGATCGCAGCAGTCAGGGGGTTAACAGCCAGGGGCGGTGGGGGCTCCGCTCCTGGCTGTCAGTGCAGGAAGCTCGGCCACTGCAGCGCCAGCTCCTGTGTGTAGCCCTGGTATGTAAGGCACACATAAAATCCTGGAGTCTGCACAGAAAGGTAACAGTTAAAGCTTACATCATCCATTCACGCTTTAGACACACCCTCGGGGTATATAAGCTAGTGATGTACAGCAGCTAGTGCTGAGTCTTCCAGGAAGTGAAGTGAAAGACAGTCACTCAGTTAGTTCCTGTTAGCAGTTCAGAAAGTGGAGGCTAGTAAGGGTGAGCCAGTTCATCCTAGCCTAGTCAGAGCTGTTCCTTAACCTGAAGACAGAGACAGTTTGATAGAAAGAAGAGTTAGCAGCAGAAACTTCAGTCGCCTGTCTCAAGGACAGTGAAGTTCAGTCGATGTGTTCCTGAACTAGGAGAATACTGAGAATCTGTCAGCGAGCTCCAAGGAAGAAGTAAGAAAGGATTGACTTGTACTACCATAGGAAGTGTGCAGTGCCTATGTTAAGAGTGGAAAGCAGGGCGAAGGGCACAGTGGAGAAGACTGAGCAGTGCCTTAGGTAGTGAATTACCTGCACCAATTATCCGGTCACTGGGGACCGAGGAGTTGCTATTGATTCAGGCATAGTAACGAGAAAACCAGAGTCTCGCTGGACTATAAGTCGCAGGAGCAAGCCCTTAGTGTCAATACGTAACCGGAGTCAGGTGGAACAGGGACTTTGAGCCTGATCAGCAAAAGTAAGGACTTAGTTTCATCATTAGAAGGCTCCATCACAACGTTGGCCGGGCAGTACAGCTATAGGGTTAGCTGGAGTATTCGGAGTTAACTACGCTTTATGCAAGTTGGACTCTTCTACAATCTGTGGAAGTTAAGGAGGCCTCTAACCTGCTCAGCTGTTACCTAGACGTGCATTCTCCACCCCGACCAGCTTCCCGGGACCTGCCTAAACATCTGACAAGTAAAAGGTATGGAAAGACGCTGGATGGTGTGAGACTGATTCATTTATCTGCACCCTACATCATTATAACCATAGACTTTGAGGGACCAGTCCCACCTGTGGGGGACCCGTCATCTAGCTGCCATAACATCCCCTCAGAGATCTACAGCAGCGCTGGTCTTAGTGACTAGAAAACTACAGGTGGCGTCACGAACTGTTATCTACCAATCCCCTGTAAATAATCCCCCCCATCATACGCCTGACCGCCAGGGACACGGAACGAGCCACCGCTGCCAGTGACACAAATCCCATAGACTTTCATGGGCTCGGCTCCGAGTACCCCATATCCCTGGAAACCCACAATTGTGGTGCGTGGTCAGCACAAAAACTTGGCGTCACGAACAGGATCCGAAACTTGCAGCATTGCGAGCCCTGTGTGCCTGTGGAGTGTTTTGGTGAAAAAGACTGTTTGTGCTTTTGGCGCCAAATACCGCCATATTTGCCGCCATATTCGCGCCCTGAGGCGCTGGAGAAGAAGGTGGGCGTACCTGAAAAGTGAGCAGAGTCTCGGACACGCCCCCGGCTCTGACTCAGCGGCAGGTCCTGCGGCAGGAAGTGAACGCTCTGACATCAGAGCGCCTGCGACGAAGGTCCTGTCCCATCGCTGTGCTTGTGGAGCAGCAGCTTCTGGAAACGGTAGGCCCCGATTAACCAAGGGGGCACTAAAATGTCGCAACAACCGGCCGACGGTGCGGCCCCAGCCGGAGGCCCCGACCCCGCACCGCGTGGCATTGTAGCGCCGGATGGGGGCGCAGGCCCAGCACCCGGCCCGGTAGTCCCGCTCATGCCACTAACGCTCCCATATATGCCTGGGGCGAAATGGCTCCCCAGTACAGCGGCGAGCCAGGCACTTTAGCAGGATTCAAACGGAAGATATGCAGTGTCCTGGAAATGTACTCCATGTCTGAGAGGCAAAAAGCTGCAGTATTAATAGGGCAGCTAACTGGCGCTGCTGAGAGAGAAGTGGAGACTTGGGCTACCACGGACCAGGAGTTGGTGCCTGCGATCCTCTTAAAGTTACAGGCCATTTTTGAAGATCGCACCGAAACAGATCTCCGGATGGCATTCTACAACTGTTCACAGCAACCAAGTGACAGCATAAGGGACTATGCCTGCCGACTACAAGGGGCCCTGAGAGCCCTCAAGCAGGTTAATACCATAAGTGTCATTGATGAAAGTAAGATGCTGAAAGAACAATTTGTGCAAGGACTGAGGTCCCAATCGGAACGCAGAACTGTAAATTGGTGGTCTTTAGATCATCCAGATGCCACCTTTGATGCCCTAAAGGACATGGCAATAAAAGGATTGCGACCCCTGGGCAAACCTGAAGTGGCAACCCAACATCACCAGGGTGAAGTCACTCTGGAACCGGCAGTTACCACCTTTTCTCCGCTAGCGGCAGAAGCCACAACGCAGGTGACGCCCCTAGTGAATTGGACTGTCTGCGCTCGGAAGTGCGCCAGTTGACTAAAAATCTGGCTGCTGTGATGAGTGCCCTGCAGCTGCGGAAAGAGGAAAAAGGAAAGATCTTATTAGCCGACTGCCCGGAGGATGTCCCTTGGATGAACCGGAGGAGAAGGAGGACGTCGCCCCATAGGAGGAGGACAACGCCGCCCCCAGGAGCAACCCCTGATCAGCACCCTCCTCGCCGGGAGATCATCTGTTACCGCTGCAACCGGAAAGGTCATATGTCTACACAGTGTCCTTTAAACGGCGCAGAACCTGGGTTCGAGGGCCAACACCCAGGTGGAGACTCGTCAGGCCCCTTAGATTGGAACCGCAGGTTCGTGGGTGGATGACCCTACCTGTCCATCATTCTGGACGGGATTGCAGTCCCGGCGTTGCTAGATACTGGGTCTCAGGTGACCATAATACCTGATGCCCTATATACGAAGTTCTGGTCTATGGATAGTCTTCAACCCCCGAGCCCTGACTTTACCGTGTATGCTTCTAATGGTCTCCCTGTGGAAGTACTCGGGACCAAAAGTGTGGATGTGAAAGTGGGCAGAGAGGAGTTGAAAGACCAGGGGCTTCTAGTAGTAGACTGTAAATGAAGAGAACGGTTTAAATATAATTTTGGGTACTAACATTATCAGTAACTGTCTGGGAAGTTGTGTTTCTACTCCAACAGCTCGCTGAGATTGCCGACCAAGGCAGAAGGGAGTGATCCAGAGGGAGATCCGGGCCCTGATGTGTCAGCAGCAAGCGAAGCTTACAGAAGGCGAGATTGGTAATGTACGGGTCACCGACTCGAATCCTATTGTGATACCCCCAATGAGTGAAATGATAATATGGTGTAGGGCAGCCATAGGTCTGAGAGGACAGAACTACCAAGCAGTAGTAGAACCCCATTGTTCAGAACATAGACCCACACTCATGACAGCGAGGGGGGTAGTGGAAGTGATAAATGGGAGAGTACCGGTACGGCTTCTCAACTGGGGAGATGACGAAGTAAATTTACCCCGTTATGCAACAGTTGCTAAATTACATGCCGTTGATAATAATTCTATTCTCCCGACTGAGTCCTTAGACTCCCGCCAACTAGCGGAGGATAATGACCCGGCAACTCAGGTGGCGGATTGGTGTCAGCAACTCCATGTCAGGACAGACACCACTCCCGCCCACCAGAAACAAGGGGTATTACGGGTGGTACAAGAGTACGCACAAGTGTTTAGTAAACACCCCCTCGACTTTGGGGCCATTAAGGGAGTACAGCATCATATCCCTACAGGTGGTCATCCTCCCATCAAAGAGCGGTACAGGCCTATACCTCCAGCCCACTATCAGAAAGCTAAGGAAATGTTACATGATATGAAGGAAGCCGGGGTGATAAGGGATAGTTGTAGCCCCTGGGCAGCACCTCTAGTTCTGGTTAAAAAGAAAGATGGTAGTATGAGAATGTGTGTGGATTACAGGCAAGTGAATCGCATAACACATAAAGATGCTTACCCATTACCACGAATTGAGGAGTCCTTAGCTGCTCTGAAACGGCTAACTACTTTTCTACCCTTGATCTGACTAGTGGATACTGGCAAGTGGCTGTGGCTGAGGAGGATCGTGAGAAAACGGCTTTCACCACCCCAATGGGGCTCTGTGAGTTCGACAGAATGCCGTTTGGGCTCAGCAGTGCCCCGGGAACATTTCAGAGAGTGATGGAGAACTGCCTGGGACATCTCAATTTTGAAACCGTGCTGCTATACCTAGACGACGTCATCGTGTATTCCAAGACATATGAGGACCATCTGAAGCACCTGGCAGAAGTATTCGAGTCCCTGTCCAGGTACGGGATGAAGTTGAAACCCTCAAAATGCCATCTACTTAAACAGAAGGTACAATACTTGGGGCACATCGTCAGTTCAGAGGGAGTAGCGCCGGACCCAGAGAAAGTCACCGCCATCCAGAAATGGCCGGAGCCGAAGAACCTCAAGGAAGTGCGACAGTTCCTGGGATTAACGGGTTACTATAGGAGGTTCGTGAAAGATTACACGAAGAAGGCAGCGCCTCTACAGGACCTCCTAGTAGGACAATCCCTAAAGAGCAGAAACCCTCCCTTTAATTGGGGTAAGGAACAGGCTGAAGCATTCCAAAAGATGAAAGAGATCCTTACAGGTGATGAAATCTTGGCCTATCCTGATTACAGCCAACCGTTCCTGCTGTACACCGATGCCAGTAATGAAGGTTTGGGAGCAGTTCTCAGTCAGAAGCAGAATGGCCAAGAAAAAGTCATCGCATATGCCAGCAGAAAACTCAGGCCAACTGAGAGGAATCCGGAAAATTATAGCAGCTTCAAGCTGGAGTTTCTGGCGCTGGTCTGGGCCATTACTGAAAGATTTAAGCACTACCTTGCCTCCAACAAGTTCACGGCGTACACAGACAACAACCCGTTAACGCACCTGGAAACAGCCAAGCTGGGAGCCATGGAGCAGCGTTGGATGGCTCGGTTGTCAAATTATCAGTTTACCATCAAGTACCGGGCAGGCCGTAA
The DNA here is from genome assembly GCA_033576555.1 of Oophaga sylvatica. Lineage (NCBI taxonomy): Eukaryota > Metazoa > Chordata > Amphibia > Anura > Dendrobatidae > Oophaga > Oophaga sylvatica. Next base: position 21,323 of record JARQOD010001635.1, read on the forward strand.
GAATGCTAACGCCGATGCATTGTCCCGAATGCCGCATGAATCTGACACGGAAGAAGAATCGGACGACCTGGAAGAAATTGAGCTACCTGCGTTCCATCGAAATGGGATAATCCATGAGCAGCGTTGTCCACAGAAAGCAGTATGGTGCAACGTTAAATCCCTTACCCCATCATAGCTGGAAAGAGACTCAGGACAGCGATCCAGTGGTCAGCCGTATCAAGGAGTTGTTAAGACAGGAAGGTTCCTCCTTGGAAAAAGATGCACCTATGTCAGCAAAGCTCCTGTGGAATGAGAGAAGCCGGTTGTTCCTATACCGTGAGAAGTTGTGCAGGAGATACGTCAACCCAGGACCCATGAGATGGTATGGCAGATAGTGGTCCCCAAGGCAGACGTCCAAATGGTGTTGGAAGCCTACCACGATCAAGCGGGACACTTTGGCTGGAGAAAGCTGGAGACTCTGTTGAGGTGCCGGTTCTACTGGGTAGGAATGCGCAGCTCCATCGAGAGGTGGTGTCGGAACTGTGGACCCTGTGGTCTCAGACGAAGGGACTACGGTAGTCAGAAGGCACCCCTGCAGCCTATCCGGACGACTCGTCCCCTGGAGATCGTGGCCTTGGACCACGTCAAATTGTCGCCAAGCAGGTCTGGATACTCATATGCCCTGACCATGGTGGATCATTATTCGAGATTTTTGGTGGTCATCCCCGTCAAGGATCAGACAGCAGTGACGGCAGCAAGGACCTTTCAAGCAAGCTTCTGCAGACCACATGGGTATCCGGAGCAGGTACTGACTGATCAAGGCCCTGCTTTTGAAGCGGATCTGTTTAAGGAATTTTGTCACTTGTATGGGTGTAAGAAAATTAGAACGACGCCATACCACCCCCAAACCAACGGCCTTTGCGAGAAAATGAACCACATTGTCGTTTGACTTGCTAAAATCCATACCACTGGAAGAAAGAAATCGGTGGCCAGAATTGTTACCTGACCTAGTTGACTTGTACAACCACATACCAGTGAGTTCTACCAACTGCACGCCAGCTTACCTTATGAGAGCAAGGCCTGGAAGACTGCCAATGGACTTGGAACTTGGTGTGGTGGAACCAGAGGCAGATGACACTGTTGAAAATTGGGACACAAATCGGCAAGAGCAATACAGAAGAGTGCAAGCCTGCGTAGAAGAAAGTCTTAATAAAGCACGGGAAAAGCAGGAAAATGTTTACAACAAGAATGCTCCCGCTAAGCCTTTCACGCCTGGAGAAATTGTGTTAAAAAGGAAAAGGAAGCTGCACAAGTTGGACAACCAGTGGGAACAAGAACCATATGTCGTCCAAGATTCCAAATTTGATAACAGAAAAGTCTGTATCATCAGCAAGGATGGAGGAAAAACGACTGCCACTGTGTCAAGAGATCATTTAAAGTTGTGTCCAGACCAGTTGAAGCTTCGGGAAGAGAACCCTATTGTGAATCAAGAAGAGAGTGTTGAAGCGGTTATACACACGGATCTGGGAGATTTACCTGCAGATTGGCCCAGACTGAGAGATGCGGTAATCATTCCTGTGTTGCAGTTTTATCAGCCACAAGAGGAAACTCCACCTCCAGTCATGCCCATTGTGCCAACAGAGCCAGTTCTAGAGGTACCTATTCCAGCAGAACCCCAGCCTGCAGAACCTCAAGAAGTAGAATCACCAGAAGCAGTGCCCCATGCTATGGGATCCCCTGGTGAAGCTGACTCACACCGCCCAGCCCTCAGTACGCTTGCCAGATCCATAGAAAGATTGAGACAGTATTATAGTTTGTCGTTACGCAGAACAGATAGATCAGAGACCATTATACCTGATGCTACTCCACGTAGATCAGAACGTACAACGAAAGGGAAGCTACCTATTCGTTATCAACAGTAGTCCTAACAAACTAGTTTATTATGACTCAGAAAAGGATTATTATTTATGACCAATTGTATAAAGTTGTATAAAGAAGTTTATTGCACTTGAAGGAATTTAAAGTATTGTGATATAATGTGAATTACTTGAAAATGTCTTATAATGGACTGCGTGGCTGAGGACTGAGCCAGCCCAAAAACTGTATCCTGTAAATAGTTGCACTACGGTGCCTTGTCTTGGTTTCACACGAAGCTTGACTTACCTCTGAACATAAAACCCGTATGGTGTGGCACTGAGTGAGGTCTGCAGTCAGAAGTCCTGCAGCCCACCCAGGACCCACGTGGGAGGTTTGGTGCGGGTCCTCCACAAGAATACTGTATATTTATTGAAAGTTTTGATAATTTTGATAATGTTTTACTGTCCTTTGTACTTAATGTAACGTTCAAGATTTCGTACCTCCCGTATGGGATGAGTTTCATGTTATGTTTTAATTGCAAAACAAAATGTCTTTCTTTTTATATTTTACAGCCCGGGAGTGCTGTGTTTTACCAAGGGGGGATGTGTAGCCCTGGTATGTAAGGCACACATAAAATCCTGGAGTCTGCACAGAAAGGTAACAGTTAAAGCTTACATCATCCATTCACGCTTTAGACACACCCTCGGGGTATATAAGCTAGTGATGTACAGCAGCTAGTGCTGAGTCTTCCAGGAAGTGAAGTGAAAGACAGTCACTCAGTTAGTTCCTGTTAGCAGTTCAGAAAGTGGAGGCTAGTAAGGGTGAGCCAGTTCATCCTAGCCTAGTCAGAGCTGTTCCTTAACCTGAAGACAGAGACAGTTTGATAGAAAGAAGAGTTAGCAGCAGAAACTTCAGTCGCCTGTCTCAAGGACAGTGAAGTTCATCGATGTGTTCCTGAACTAGGAGAATACTGAGAATCTGTCAGCGAGCTCCAAGGAAGAAGTAAGAAAGGATTGACTTGTACTACCATAGGAAGTGTGCAGTGCCTATGTTAAGAGTGGAAAGCAGGGCGAAGGGCACAGTGGAGAAGACTGAGCAGTGCCTTAGGTAGTGAATTACCTGCACCAATTATCCGGTCACTGGGGACCGAGGAGTTGCTATTGATTCAGGCATAGTAACGAGAAAACCAGAGTCTCGCTGGACTATAAGTCGCAGGAGCAAGCCCTTAGTGTCAATACGTAACCGGAGTCAGGTGGAACAGGGACTTTGAGCCTGATCAGCAAAAGTAAGGACTTAGTTTCATCATTAGAAGGCTCCATCACAACGTTGGCCGGGCAGTACAGCTATAGGGTTAGCTGGAGTATTCGGAGTTAACTACGCTTTATGCAAGTTGGACTCTTCTACAATCTGTGGAAGTTAAGGAGGCCTCTAACCTGCTCAGCTGTTACCTAGACGTGCATTCTCCACCCCGACCAGCTTCCCGGGACCTGCCTAAACATCTGACAAGTAAAAGGTATGGAAAGACGCTGGATGGTGTGAGACTGATTCATTTATCTGCACCCTACATCATTATAACCATAGACTTTGAGGGACCAGTCCCACCTGTGGGGGACCCGTCATCTAGCTGCCATAACATCCCCTCAGAGATCTACAGCAGCGCTGGTCTTAGTGACTAGAAAACTACAGGTGGCGTCACGAACTGTTATCTACCAATCCCCTGTAAATAATCCCCCCCATCATACGCCTGACCGCCAGGGACACGGAACGAGCCACCGCTGCCAGTGACACAAATCCCATAGACTTTCATGGGCTCGGCTCCGAGTACCCCATATCCCTGGAAACCCACAATTGTGGTGCGTGGTCAGCACACCTGCACTGATCGCGCTGGGGAAGCTGAAATTTCAGCTTCTCCTGCACGATCGCTGCTGTGTTTGGTCAGTCAGATTGACTGACCAATCACAGCGCTGTGGGTGCGGGGACCGACGGCAAAGGTCCCCGCACCGCTTGCCGTGCCTGTCAGCTGTCTGTGACAGCTGTCGGCACTGATCTACCACTGCGTGTTTACACGCAGTGGTAGATCAAAGCCATGACGTGCAGAGTCCGTCCTTGTCAGGAGTCGAACTCAGTACCTCTTGTCCACTGGCCAGCAGCTCTACCATCTGAGCTATTCTGCTGGCTGCAAAGTTCCTTGCTGGAACCCAGATACCATTGACTGTTCTTCCTGATTGGCTACACCTAGTGCTCTCTTGATTGGGCCTCTGATTGCCAATTACACACCCTATATAAACCTGGCCCTGTGGGTGTGTCATTGCGAGATTATTGTGCTTCCAGCCTTTAGTCAAGCTCTTTCTCCTGCTGTTCCTGCTTCTACAAACACTGCTCTCCTGTGTACCGACCTCCTGCTGCCACCTGACTACGTTATCTGCCTGCTCCTCTGCTACCAAACTGCCTTTCCTGTGTACCGACCTCCGGCTCCACCTGACTACGTTATTTGCCTGCTTCCCTGCTACAAACACTGCCTTTCCTGTGTACCGACCTCCGGCTGCCACCTGACTATGTTTTTTTCGCTGCTTCCCTCTACAAACACTGCCTTTCCTGTGTACCGACCTCGGCCTGCCTTCTGACTACGCTACCTGCCTCTGCTTCCCCTAGTGTTTGCAGTAACATCGGCTCCAACCCAGACGGGATCCTGACAGAATAATCTCGCGCCAAAATGGAGTCCGCTGTGAACACCCTGAGGCGGCAAGTTACGGAGCTTCAAAGTTTTTGTACTGACTCTCAAGGAAAATATGCCAAGTTACAAACTGATTTCACGGCGATACAACAGAAGTAATTGAGCTACAAAAACAACTACTGGACGTGCGCAATTCAGGGTCCGAATCAAACGCGCGGCGGGCCGCTGCCTGCAAAGTTCAGTGGGGATCGCAAGCAGTACCGAGGTTTCCTCAATCAATGCCCATATACTTCCAGATGCAACCTGCTCCCTTTACCAGTGAGAGGAAGAAAGTTTTTTTCATGATAAATCTCCTGACTGATGAAGCTCTTGCTTGGGCTTCACCTTATGTAGAAAAAGACTATGCCCTCCTTAATGACCTGGAAGCTTTCCATCGCAGCTATGAATCAGTTTTTGATGACCCAAACCGCTGTGCCACAGCAGAAACCAAATTACATAATTTGCGCCAAGGACGTCGCTCTGTTGCGGAATATACATCGGAGTTCCGTCGCTGGGTGGCCGACACCACCTGGAATCCAGCGGCCCAGAGAAGTCAATTTCGACGAGGGTTTATCAGAACCAGTGAAAGACGAGCTTGCCAGGGTTGAGACCCCTGACCAGTTGGAGGACTTTATTCAACTATGTATCCGGATTGACCAGAGACTTACTGAAAGGAGAAAGGAGAGACTGCGAGCACTTGGGAATAGCCCTGGCTTCTCATTTTCAGCATCAGACCACCAAGAAAAGACGCAAGTTGTGTCTGAACCGATGCAGATCGACGTCATCCGAAGACCACTCTCTGCACAGGAGAAGGAGAGGCGACGTGCAGAACATCTCTGCCTCTATTGTGGGGACCCTGGGCACTATCCCATCAACTGTCCTAACAAAAGGACTATAGCCTTTACCAACAACAGGCTGCCAGCAATACGGACCTTTCTCAGCAGTCGGATTCCATCTTGCAGACTATCTCATCAGTAACGCCAGAAATAGACAAATACATACCACATCATCTCATTTTGTAATCCCCATTCAGGTTGTAATGGGCACCCAAAAAATACAATGCTCTGCCCTGTTGGATTCGGGAGCAGGAGGAAATTTTATGGACTTAAAATTTACACGTGATAAATAATATTTCCAGTAGGACCAAATCCACACCAATTGAAATGGAAACTGTGGATGGATCACCTTTGTCTTCTGGACCTGTCACGCATGAGACAATCGAACTGGAGATTTGTATCGACCCGGATCATCATGAAGCTGTCAGTTTCCACCTTATTTCATCTCCGAAATTTCCGGTTATTCTAGGATCCCCTGGTTTTCAGTCCATAACCCTTCTATCAACTGGGCATCAAGACCATCACCTTTCCATCTGACTACTGTAAGAATAATTGTCATAAGGAACCCCCTGTTCTCCAACAAGTCCAAATCTCTGAGATTTCGCATGAGAAGGAAGAGAAACTACCACCTCAATATCAGCAGTTCTCTGATGTCTGCAGTAAGAAGAAAGCAGATCAATTACCTCCTCACCGTCCTTACGACTGTCCCATTGAATTGCTGCCAGGAGCAACCATTCCATTTGGACGGATTTACAATCTTCTGAACCTGAATTGAAGGTATTAAGAAAGTTCCTGGATGAAAATTTAGAGAAAGGCTTTATTCGACCTTCCACATCTCCAGCTGGGGCACCCCTGTTCTTTGTTGAAAAGAAAGACTCCACTCTGCGGCCATGTATTGACTACAAGAGATGAATAATATCACTGTCAAAATCGCTACCCCGCTACCCTTGATTCCTGAACTATTTGAGAGACTCCGTTCTGGCGAAAATCTTTACGAAGCTGGATCTTAGAGGGGCTTACAACCTCATAACGATTCGCCCAGGAGATGAGTGGAAGACCGCCTTCAGAACGAATATGGACATTTTGAATCTCTTGTTATGACCTTTGGCCTTAGCAATGCCCCAGCCACCTTTCAACATTTTATTAATGATGTATTTCGAGATTTCTTGGACCAATTCGTTGTGGCTTATCTCGATGACATTCTTATATTTTCAGACACCTTGGAAGAGCATCGCAGGCACGTCCAGTTAGTCTTGGAACGACTACAGGAGAACCATCTCTACATTAAACTTGAAAAATGTGAGTTTGAACAAACCAGTATCCAATTTCTGGGATATATCATCTCCCCAGAAGGTTTGAGCATGGATCCCGCAAAATCAATGCTGTAGTAGACTGGCCTGTTCCAAGAAATTTAAAAGACGTCCAGCGTTTCATAGGATTTGCAAATTTTTTACCGAAAATTTATAAAGAACTTTTCACGGATCATACTACCAATTACTACACTAACAAAAAAGACCAAAGCATTTTTCTGGTCTCCGGAGGCACAGGAGGCTTTTGACAGTTGAAAACTCTTTTTACGTCTGCTCCATTGTTAGTACACACCCAAATCCTGAATTGCCATTTACTGTCGAAGTGGACGCCTCGGACTCTGCAGTGGAGCCATTCTGTCTCAGCGAGTTGGGACAAGATGCAATTCACCCATGTGCGTTCTTTCCCACACCATGTCATCTGCAGAAAAGAACTACGACATTGGTAATAAAGAACTGTTAGCCATTAAAGTTGCCTTCTCCGAGTGGAGACATCTTCTGGAAGGTGCCAATCACCCTGTGACTGTCCTCACGGACCCAAGAATCTTGAATTCCTCCGTACAGCAAAAAGATTGTCTGCAAGACAAGCACGATGGGCCTTATTTTTCTCAAGATTCAATTTTATAATCTCTTACCGGCCTGGTTCAAGAAATGGCAAGGCTGACGCCCTGTCCAGGATGTGTTCGGAACCTCAGGAGAGGTCTAGTAATGATGATACAATTCTAGGCCCTAAAAATTTTTTGGGAATATTGCACTCTAGAGGACTGGGTAATAGAATTAAAGATGGATATCAAGAGGACTCTTTCCTTAACCATCCTTCGGAAGACGTCGATCTTTCATTCAAAGAGGGGTTTTGGATGCAGAAACACCAAATATATGTACCTGAATCTTCTCGCCTTGAAGTCCTCAAAAGTGTCCATGATTCTAAACTGGCAGGACATCCTGGAGTTGCAAAAACACAAGACTTACTACTTTGTTTATTTTGGTGGCCTAATTGTAGGAAGGACGTGAGGAAATATGTTTCAACCTGTTTAACATGCGCACGAAACAAGACCCACGATCGTCTCCTCTAGGACTCTTGCAACCACTCCAGTTCCATCCAGCCTTGGGGATCTATTTCCATGGATTTTATTGTGGAACTACCCCCTTCCAAACAGATGACCGTCATCCTTGTCATAGTGGACCGACTCACAAAAATGGCCCACTTTATTCCAACTGAAGGAATTCCTACTGCTGAAAAAACTGCAGAACTGATGATCAAAGAGGTATTCAGTTACATGGAATTCCTGACAGCGTGGTGTCTGACAGAGGCGTTCAGTTTACATCAAAATTTGGAAGAGTTTCTGTACAGCCTTGGGAGTCACGGTGAATCTTTCTACCGCTTTCCATCCTCAGTCCAATGGCCAGACGGAGAGAACGAACCAGACTTTGGAGCAATACCTCCGTTGCTTCATTTCCTATCTTCAGGATGACTGGGTGGACTATTTACCAACAGCAGAGTTTGCCTACAACAACTCCATACATAGCGCTACATCTCAAACCCCATTTTTTGCTAATTATGGAGTACATCCAGTATTTATCCCTAATCTGCCAGTGAACACTCCCATTCCTGCTGTTAATGACAGGCTTACAAAATTACAGGAATCCCAGAAGGAATTATCAGAGATATTGCTCAAGACCCAGGAAGAATATAAGGAAGCAGCAGATAAACATCGGAGAGTGCCCCCTGCTCTTCAGGTTGGAGACAAAGTTTGGCTGTCCACTAAAAACCTTAAGACACATGTGCCATCCTCCAAATTGGGTCAGAAATTCATTGGACCTTTTCAAATTTCTGCAAAAATTAACCAGGTTGCTTTTCGTTTAAAACTTCCCAACAATCTAAAGATTCATCCAGTGTTTCACATATCCTTGCTCAAACCCTTCTGTGAAAATCCGTTTCCAGGAAGAATTCAGCCACCTCCTCCACCAGAAAGATCCGTGGTGAAGAAGAATACATTGTGGATAAGATTCTGGACTCCCGAAAATCAGAGGTAAACTGCAGTATCTGGTACAGTGGAAGGGTTACGGACCAGAGGAAAATTCATGGAACCAAGGGACAACGTCCATGCTCCTAGACTAACAAGAGCCTTTCATCAAAGGTACCCGGATAAGCCAGCTCCTGAGATGTCCAGAGGCCATCCTGGAAGGAGGGAGTACTGTCAGGAGTCGAACTCAGTACCTCTTGTCCACTGGCCAGCAGCTCTACCATCTGAGCTATTCTGCTGGCTGCAAAGTTCCTTGCTGAACCCAGATACCATTGACTGTTCTTCCTGATTGGCTACACCTATGCTCTCTTGATTGGGCCTCTGATTGCCAATTACACACCCTATATAAACCTGGCCCTGTGGGTGTGTCATTGCGAGATTATTGTGCTTCCAGCCTTTAGTCAAGCTCTTTCTCCTGCTGTTCCTGCTTCTACAAACACTGCTCTCCTGTGTACCGACCTCCTGCTGCCACCTGACTACGTTATCTGCCTGCTCCTCTGCTACCGAACTGCCTTTCCTGTGTACCGACCTCCGGCTGCCACCTGACTACGTTATTTGCCTGCCCTTCCCTGCTACAAACACTGCCTTTCCTGTGTACCGACCTCCGGCTGCCACCTGACTACGTTATTTGCCTGCTCCCTGCTACAAACACTGCCTTTCCTGTGTACCGACCTCGGCCTGCCTTCTGACTACGCTACCTGCCTCTGCTTCCCCTAGTGTTTGCAGTAACATCGGCTCCAACCCAGACGGGATCCTGACAGTCCTGGTGCCGGAACTGGCACCTTGCCATGACGGACTCTGCACGTCAGTGGACATTAAGGGGTTAATTAAGTATGTGACTGTGTATCTTGAGTAGTCGTCTATAAAAGTCAACATGTATCTATTGCCTCCTGATGTAGTCACTTTCAGGGTCCACATACGTCAGTATGCACCAAATCAAGTGGTCTTTCGCTTTTCATCTCACTTTCTTTTGGAATAGATATCCTTGTGGCTTTAGATTTTATACAACATTCACATCTATGGTAATTGAGCAATCTGATATCTTTAAATCTTTTGTCAATTTTCTTTGTAGTTCCCTTATACGTCCGGTGTCTATGTCCTAGACGTCTATGCCACATGTGAATACAGTTTTTGTGATCATGTGTACATACCTTCATCTGTTCCTTTGGTTTGTCAAAATGAATATAATTGTTCATGTGCCTTGACTTTGGTTATCATCTTGTTTCCTGCAATAATTGCGCACTCATTGTCTTTGAATTTTACTGTAAGTCCTTTTGCTGTTAAACGTTTCACAGATAATAATCCGCCTTCCAATTTTGGAACATATAACACATCCTGTACAAGTATCTTTGAATCGTGTCCGAACTTGTTTGAACAATTTAGCATACAGGTCCTTCTCAAAAAATTAGCATATAGTGCTATATTTCATTATTTACCATAATGTAATGATTACAATTAAACTTTCATATATTTTAGATTCATTACACACCAACTGAAATTTGTCAGGTCTTTTATTGTTTTAATACTGATGATTTTGGCATACAACTCCTGATAACCCAAAAAACCTGTCTAAAAAAATTAGCATATCAAGAAAAGGTTCTCTAAACGACCTATTACCCTAATCTTCTGAATCAACTAATTAACTCTAAACACATGCAAAAGATTCCTGAGGCTTTTAAAAACTCCCTGCCTGCTTCATTACTCAAAACCCACATCATGGGTAAGACTAGCGACCTGACTGATGTCAAGAAGGCCATCATTGACACCCTCAAGCAAGAGGGTAAGACCCAGAAAGAAATTTCTCAACAAATAGGCTGTTCCCAGAGTGCTGTATCAAGGCACCTCAATGGGAAGTCTGTTGGAAGGAAACAATGTGGCAGAAAACGCTGTACAACGAGAAGAGGTGACCGGACCCTGGGGAAGATTGTGGAGAAGGACCGATTCCAGACCTTGGGGGACCTGAGGAAGCAGTGGACTGAGTCTGGTGTAGAAATATCCAGAGCCACCGTACACAGGCGTGTGCAGGAAATGGGCTACAGGTGCCGCATTCTCCAGGTAAAGCCACTTTTGAACCATAAACAGCGGCAGAAGCGCCTGACCTGGGCTACAGAGAAGCAGCACTGGACTGTTGCTAAGTGGTCCCAAGTACTTTTTTCTGATGAAAGCAAATTTTGCATGTCATTCGGAAATCAAGGTGCCAGAGTCTGGAGGAAGACTGGGGAGAAGGAAATGCCAAAATGCCTGAAGTCCAGTGTCAAGTACCCACGGTCAGTGATGGTGTGGGGTGCCATGTCAGCTGCTGGTGTTGGTCCACTGTGTTTCATCAAGGGCAGGGTCAATGCAGCTAGCTATCAGGAGATTTTGGAGCACTTCATGCTTCCATCGGCTGAAATACTTTATGGAGATGAAGATTTCATTTTTCAGCATGACCTGGCACCTGCTCACAGTGCCAAAACCACTGGTAAATGGTTTACTGACCATGGTATTACTGTGCTCAATTGGCCTGCCAACTCTCCTGACCTGAACCCCATAGAGAATCTGTGGATATTGTGAAGAGAAAGTTGAGAGACGCAAGACCCAACACTCTGGATGAGCTTAAGGCCGCTATCAAAGCATCCTGGGCCTCCATAACACCTCAGCAGTGTCACAGGCTGATTGCCTCCATGCCACGCCACATTGAAGCAGTCATTTCTGCCAAAGGATTCCCGACCAAGTATTGAGTGCATAACTGAACATTATTATTTGATGTTTTTTTTGTTTGTTTTGAAAAAACACTTTTATTTTATTGGACGGTTGAAATATGTTAATTTTTTGAGACAGGTTTTTTGGGTTATCAGGAGTTGTATGCCAAAATCATCAGTATTAAAACAATAAAAGACCTGACAAATTTCAGTTGGTGTGTAATGAATCTAAAATATATGAAAGTTTAATTGTAATCATTACATTATGGTAAATAATGAAATTTAGCACTATATGCTAATTTTTTGAGAAGGACCTGTACCTTGTCCGATACCTTCTGCGGTTATTTTGCTTCCATCTGCAAGATAAATGCTTCTTTCTTATCTAAATCAAGATCAGTAAAGAAATTCTTGTCACTTGTCATATGACTCGTTGCTCCTGAATCAATAAACCAACCAAGTGATGATTTCTTGTCTGTTATTTTGAATGTGCCATTCCAATTATTCTCACACGAATCGGAAATTGTGTTTTTCACTTTCTGTGTATGCTTTTTATGTTGTAATTTTTGTTGTTCTGCTTTCCATATGGTACAGTCTTTCTTTAAATGACCTTTTTTCTTACATCTGAAGCATTCTCTTGTCTCTTTATTATAGGGTTTTTTATATTCTGTAGCTTTAAGAGCATTTTCACTGTCCTTTTCAGTAGAAGAATCATTGCTTTGTTCTTTTCTTCTCTGATATTCATCTATTAGTCTTGTTTTCACAAAATCTAATGTAATGTCTGTTTCAGGTCTCGTCTCAAGCGCATTTATCAAGGCTGTATATGAATCTGGTAAACTGCACAACAATATAGCTGCTATATGACTTTCTTTAATATCTTCACCAATAGATCTTAGCTGTGATATCACTTCCATCATTGAGAAGATGTGCTTCTGCATGTCACTGTCTGCACTTAGTCTCATACTGTAAAGCTTTCTTAATAAAAATAATTTGTGATTCAAACTAGGTCTTTCATACATTTTTCTTAATGCTTCCCACATTCCTTTCGCTGTTTCTTCATTTCTTATATGTATTAATTGAGCATCAACCACTAATAAGCTAATGGTGCTCTCGCTTGTCTATTTTTCTTATCCCATGTCTAATTATATTGATCTGGTTTTTCTGTAACAATTACTTCCCATAAATCATCTTTAGACAATAACATCTCTACTTTGAACTTCCATAGCTAATAGTTCTCATCATTCAGTTTAGCTACTGTGAGTTTTAGCTCTGTGCTACTTGTCGTTTTTAACTTATCTTACTTGTTTGGAGAGACTTGCGCTGAAGAATTCTTCTGCATTCACCAGGGTCTTGCTGAGAGTTCCAGTGTCCTGGGTATCTGGTGTTCTTGGTGCTTGGGATCTGTGGTGTCTGGAATTCTCTGGTGCCTGGATGTCTGGGTGTCTGGGTACGCTGTGTCCTGGGCCCATAACCTGTTGCACAGCTTCTGAATCCACACCCTTGCAGTAGAAAACTTCACAGAGCAGGCTGTATGGGATAACAAGCTTTTACTTTTAACAACATGAGGTAAAGGAAAAATGCACAGTCATTCCAGCATTACATCAGGAAACAGGAAAAACAAAAACTGAAACTACAAGTGAGACTATTTCTTATACAATACATTAAACAAGGAAACATTACACAACATCCCCATCTATTGTCAGGTCAGCATAAAGTCCTCCTTTTACTTATAATAAGTCCTAATCTGTTGCATATGCCAACAATTTTGACCATTTCTCATTTTCTGAAAATAAATACAAAATTTATTGCTTGGAAATTCGGAGACATGTTGTCAGTAGTTTATAGAATAAAAGAGCAATTTACATTTTACTCAAAAATATACCTATAAAGAGAAAAATCAGACAAACTGAAAATTTTGCAGGGGTTTCTTAATTTTTGCCAGAGCTGTATATATACAAATTGTGCTCAAAAGTTTACATACCCTGGCAGAATTTTTTGCTTTCTTGGCCTTTTTTAAAAACTATGAATGATAACACCAAAACTTTTTCTCCATTCATGGTTAGTGGTTGGGTAAAGCCATTTATTGTCAAACTACTGTTTTCTCTTTTTAAATCATAATGAGAACCCTAAACATCCAAATGACCCTGATCAAAAGTTTACATACCCCATTTCTTAATACCGTGTATTGCCCCCTCTAACATCAATGACAGCTTGAAGTCTTTTGTGGTAGTTGTGGATGAGGTTCTTTATTTTCTCAGATGGTAAAGCTGCCCACTCTTCTTGGCAAAAAGCCTCAATTTCCTGTAAATTCCTTCGCTGTCTAGCATGAACTGCGAGCTTGAGATCTCCCCAGAGTGGCTCAGTGATATTGAGGTCAGGAGATTGAGGTGGCCACTCCAGAACCTTCACTTTGTTCTGCTGTAGCCAATGACAGGTCGACTTAGCCTTGTGTTTTGGATCGTTGTCATGTTGGAACGTCCAAGTATGTCCCATCTGCAGCTTCAGGGCTGATGATTGCAAATTTGCCTCCAGTATTTGCTGCTAACGTGCTGCATTCATCTTTCCTTCAACTTTTACCAAGTTTCCTGTGCCTTTGTAGCTCATACATCCCCAAAACATCACCTCTGTGCTTTACAGTAGGAATGGTGTTCCTTTCATCATAGGCCTTGTTGACCTCTCTCCAAATGTAACATTTATGGCATACCTCCCAACTGTCCCGGATTGAGCGGGACAGTCCCGATTCTGACCCCCCTGTCCCGCTGAGGACACTATGTGTCCCGCAGTGAGATGAGCCACCACGCCCCCCATGCACCCCTTCCTGCCCTAACTGTCTCTACAGCCTTAGCCTCTCACAGCTATCAATGACGCTGCTATTGCTGTAGTCTTCTGTGCCCACAGGACCTGTGATGAGGTCACAGGAGAGGAGGAGTCAAGGGTCACATAATCAGTGTCCTCGTTGTGTGCATCACTCTGCTGTGATGTTGTCATGGTGTTGGATGAGGGTAAAGGGTATGCCACACTAAGCAAGATCGCTAACGAGATCGCTAACGAGATCACTACTGCGTCACCATTTATGACGCAGTAGCGATCTCGTTAGCGACTTAGCTGTGTGTGACATGTAGCAGCGATGTGGCCCCTGCTGAGATGTCGTTAATCGCTTCTAAACGTTCTGAGCCGTTTTTTGGTGTTGGTGTCCCGCTGGTGAGCCTGAATCGCTGCGTGTGACACCCTTTATGAACGACTTCACCAGCGTCGCAGGTGGGACTAGGTTTTCCCAACGACCGCAGAGGTCGTTATACAGATCGCTGATGAGTTGTGTTTGGAATCACAGATCGCTGATGAGTTGTGTTTGGAATCACAGATCGCTGATGAGTTGTGTTTGGAATCTAACAGCTAAGTCGCTAACGAGATCGCTACTGCATCATAAATGGTGACGCAGTAGCGATCTCGTTAGCGATCTCGCTTAGTGTGGCATACCCTTAAGTGTGTGTGGGGGTCGGGACTCGATTTTACAGTGTGGGTGTAGCAGTGCTGTAGTGTGTACAAGTTGGATGTAGCAGAGCCGTGTGTGTACGAGTTGTACAGAGCGGAGCCGTGTGTGTACGAGGTGTACGGAGCGGAGCCGTGTGTGTACGAGGTGTGCAGAGCCGTGTACGGAGCGGAGCCGTGTGTGTACGGAGCGGAGCCGTGTGTACGAGGTGTACGGAGCGGAGCCGTGTGTGTACGAGGTGTATGGAGCGGAGCCGTGTGTACGAGGTGTACGGAGCGGAGCCGTGTGTGTACGAGGTGTACGTACGGAGCGGAGCCGTGTGTGTACAAGGTGTACGGTGCGGAGCCGTGTGTGTACGAGGTGTACGTACGGAGCGGAGCCGTGTGTACAAGGTGTACGGAGCGGAGCCGTGTGTGTACGAGGTGTACGGAGTGGAGCCGTTTGTGTACGAGGTGGTTGTAGCAGTGATGTAGTGTACGAGGTGTACAGAGCAGAGCCGTGTGTGTATAAGGTTGATGTAGCAGTGCTGTAGTGTGTACGAGGTGTACGGAGCAGAGGCGTGTGTGTACGAGTTGGATGTAGCGGAGCCGTGCGTGTACGAGTTGGATGGAGCGGAGCCGCGCGTGTACGAGGTGCACGGAGCTAAGGCTACTTTCACACTTGCGTTTTTTTGCGCAGCGCATCGTGCGCACATGAAACGCATTAAAAAAACGCATGCAAACGCTTATAAACGCTGCGATATTTAGTCACATCAGCGTGCGCATTACGACCAAAAAACGCAGCGTTTGTATGCGATTTCAAGCGTTTTTGCATGCGTTTGCATTTTTTCGGCGCATGGGTTGTCTACGTGTCACATTTCTATCAACTCTATCTCTATCATCTGTCTCTATCATCTCTATCATCTCTGTCTCTATCATCTGTCTCTATCATCTCTGTCTCAACTCTGTCTCTATCATCTGTCTCTATCATCTGTATCATCTCTGTCTCTATCATCTGTATCAACTCTATCTCTATCATCTGTCTCTATCATCTGTATCAACTCTGTCTCTATCATCTGTCTCTATCATCTCTGTCTCTATCATCTGTCTCTATCATCTCTGTCTCTATCATCTCTGTCTCTATCATCTGTCTCTGTCATCTCTGTCTCTATCATCTGTCTCTATCATCTCTGTCTCTATCATCTGTCTCTATCATCTCTGTCTCTATCATCTGTCTCTGTCATCTCTGTCTCTATCATCTGTCTCTATCATCTCTGTCTCTATCATCTCTGTCTCTATCATCTCTGTCTCTATCATCTGTCTCTATCATCTCTGTCTCTATCATCTCTGTCTCTATCATCTGTCTCTATCATCTCTGTCTCTATCATCTGTATCAACTCTGTCTCTATCATCTGTCTCTATCATCTCTGTCTCTATCATCTGTATCAACTCTGTCTCTATCATCTGTCTCTATCATCTCTGTCTCTATCATCTCTGTCTCTATCATCTGTCTCTATCATATGTCTCTATCATCTGTCTCTATCATCTCTGTCTCTATCATCTGTCTCTATCATCTGTCTATCATCTCTGTCTCTATCATCTCTGTATTTATCATCTCTGTCTCTATCATCTGTCTCTATCATCTCTGTCTCTATCATATCTGTCTCTATCATCTCTGTCTCTATCATCTGTCTCTATCATCTCTGACTCTATCATTTGTCTCTATCATCTCTGTCTCTATCATCTGTCTCTATCATCTCTGTCTCTATCATCTGTCTCTATCATCTGTCTCTATCATCTGTCTCTATCATCTCTGTCTCTATCATCTCTGTCTCTATCACCTTTTTATCTACACTCCTCACAATGTTGCTTGTGTAGGGGGTTGTTTAAACAAGTGTTTAGACATTATTTACTCCAAAATCGCGTGCGCGCAAAAGCGCTGATGAGCGCAAAGCCATGCGCATGCCAGCGCACCCATAGACTGCAATGTTATTTTTTGCGCATAGCATGCGCACACATGCGCACGCGTTTTTTTAAAGCGGTTGGGCGGAAAAAAAAGCAACATATAGCGTCTAGAGCGTATGGGCGCACACCTGGAAAATGCGCAGCGCACGCCAAACGCAGATGAATGTGTGCAAGCGCTAGACCCTGTGCCCGCCATGTTAAAGATAGGGGAACATTGCGCATGCGTCCGATAGCGCACGATGCGCTGCGCAAAAAAACGCAAGTGTGAAAGTAGCCTAAGCCGCACATGTACGAGGTGCACAGAGCGGAGCCGCGCGTGTACGAGGTGCACGGAGCGGAGCCGCGCATGTACGAGGTACACGGAGCGGAGCCGCGCGTGTACGAGGTGCACGGAGTGGAGCCGCGCGTGTACGAGGTGGATGTTGCAGTGCTGTAGTGTGTACGAGGTGCACGGAGCGGAGCCGCACGTGTACGAGGTGGATGTAGCAGTGCTGTAGTGTGTACGAGGTTTACGGAGCTGAGCCGTGCCGCACGTGTATGAGGTTTACGGAGCGGAGCCGTGTGAACGAGGTGGATGTAGCAGTGCTGTGTGTGTACGAAACGGAGCCCTGTGTGTGTGAAGTGTATGGAAATGAGGTAATTTCGGAGGAGATTGTGACGGAACCATGGAGGCACTTCAGGGAATGCTTCAGATCCATCACCGTGTCCTCGCCTTGGAATCGGGGATGTCGGCCATGTGGGCGGATCATGATATGTCCTGCACCGGGAGGCTCAGGTGGGCACTACAATGGGAGCCGGGCTGCTATAGTATCTTTATAGAATATTTATTTCTCTCTCTGTTTCTTTCTCTCTCTCTCTGTGTAAGGTTCTATGTATATATTCCTGAAACTCAGTTTGTTCGTCAGCCATTTTACTTTCTGTCTTGCTGCAGCTATCTTGCCCTCAGTCAAAATGGAGTTTCCAGCTTGCATGTTCCCGCCCTGATTCTCTCCTTTGCTTCTTAAGCAGCCACAGCTGAGCAATCAGTGCTTCAGAATCTAGCCTGCAGTGAACCTGTGACTTGACTCCTGTAAGCCTTGGACCTTGTACTCCAGCTATTCCTACTGAGGAACTCTGAAGCACTTGTGGACTCTGAACCCTGCTCTTTAAAAGACCCACGTTTGCATGGACTTACGGTAACAGAGAAGAAGATCCTGAATCTGTATTGGAGAGTGATTGCTGAGCTTGGATTACTCTGGCCTGCTGTGTCTCCTGTTTCTGTGTCTGCAAACTGTGTGACTATTTCTGCCAACTTGTATGAAGTAATACAGGACTTTTCTATATCAAACCTGTGACTCCTGTGTTTTCATCGCACCCAAGCACAAGACGCTATATGAACTGTACTACATACATTACAAGATTCTGAAGCCAAAACGTTAGTGTCTGCTGGGTCTGGAAAGGCTGTGTCTGCTGTACTGTGGATATCAGACGTCCGGTTGTACTTTCTGTGATGACAGTGGTTGTGACTTCTCACAACCATTCCAGGTGAGCAATTCCCTTAAGTTTTTTTTTTTGCAGTGTTACCACAGGTAAACACTATTGTTTTTTTTTTTTTCCTTTCTTTTCTCTTTTTTGTCTGCTGTAACTCTGGATATCAGATGTCTGGTTGAAACTTTCTGTGATGATAGTGGTTGTGACTTCTCACAACCATTCCAGGTGAGCAGTTCCCTTAATTTTTTTTTTCTCTCTGCAGTGTTGCCACAGGTGAACACTATTGTTTTTTTTTCTCTCCTCTTCTTCCAGTAATCCAGTCTTAAAAGATCTGGAAAATGGAGGCCCGCATAAAGGAACTTTGCGGAGTGACTGATAATATCCTTGCAGATTTGCAGAATATAAAGACCCGTTTTACAAATCTACAGGACCTCAATAATCACAATTTGCAAGTGGTTGGACAGACTACCCAGGATTTGCGAGCCAGGATTGAGGTTCTAGAGGGGCGAGTCCAGGCTCCTGCCGTAGCCCCGAGTGCTGGGATTCCCAAGTTGCCCCCTTTTCGTTTTGGCGGTGAACGTGAGAAATTCAGGGATTTATTAATCAATGCAATCTTTTTTTTTCTGCACATGCTTCACAATTTCCCACTGAACGATCTAAGGTGCTTACTATAATTATGTTGCTTACCAACAAGGCTTTAATGTGGGCAAACCCTCTGATTGAGACTGAGGATGATTGTTTGAATCACCTTGATGATTTTATTTCAGCCATGGGGCAGGTGTTTGATGACCCCAATCGAGGTGCAACAGCTGAAGCAGCCATGTTAGCTTTGCGCCAAGGTAAGCACTCGGTAGCTGAATATGCCTTGGATTTCAGGAGATGGGCCCTTGATACCACCTGGGACAGTTCCGCCAAAAAATCTATTTTTCGAAAGGGGTTATCTCCACTGATTAAGGATGAACTTGCTCGTGCCGACCCTCCCACTGCGTTAGGTGACTTTATTAACTACTGCATCCGTATTGATACTCGTCTGACTGAACGCAGGCAAGAGAGATGGTTCGAAAGCAATCGTACTAACCTTTTCCTACCTTCCTCTCCAGCTAAGGAACCTTTGAGTAGGATTACACGGGAACCTGAACCTGAACCCATGCAGGTAGACTCTTTACAACGACGGGTTAGTGATGCACGCAAGGAACATCGTTTTAAGGAGAATCTATGTTTCTATTGTGGTAAGTCAGGGCACTTCATTATAAACTGCCCCAGCCGTTCTCGTAAGACTACTGCAGCACTCATTCATTGTGAGTGTTGCGAGAGGGGATCTGTCAGGTCCGAGCCTCAGGCTCCAGAGAGATCTGCAGCAACAGATCTTGATTTCTCGGACTTAAACTCCGTTACCTCTGAGGACGTTGACTGTGTAAACGCTGCCATTTTTCAAGTTTCCTCAGCGGTGTCCCAGCTGAGTTGTAAGAAAAACAATTCTCATTGCTTTCTTTCCATCAAACTCTGGGTTGACTCAGCTTGGGTGTCTAGCTCTGCTATGATCGACTCAGGGGCAAGTGGAAATTTTATGGATGTCTCCTTTGCTCTGAAACAGGGAATACGTTCAGTGAGAAGGCTACTCCAGTACAGATGGAAACTGTGGATGGCTCCCTGCTGACCTCTGGACCAGTGGATCAGGAAACAGAGCCTTTGAGGGTTCTTATGGGTAAAGATCATCAAGAGAAACTGTCCTTTATGCTTATCTCTTCTCCCCACTTTCCCATTATTCTAGGGCTACCATGGCTGCAGGCTCAGAATCCTACCATTAACTGGGAGACCAAGGAATTACACTTTCCAGAGAAACAGATGAGTCCAAAAGTTTCAGCTTGCTCTGTTCCTAAAGGAATCATGTCAGTCCCTGAACTACCAGCTGTATACCAGGACTATGTGGATTTATGTGACAAGAAGAACGCTGACCAGCTTCCTCCTCACCGTCCATATGATTGTCCAATTGAATTATTGCCTGGAGCAGAGATACCTTTTGGTAAGATCTACCCCCTGGCGGGGCCCGAGCTAAAGGCTTTAAAGGATTACATAGATGAAAATCTAGCCAAGGGCTTCATACGCCCCCTTCATCTCCTGCAGGTGCACCCATCTTCTTTGTAAAGAAGAAAGATGGATCTCTGAGACCATGCGTAGACTATAGGGAACTCAATAAGGTTACTATTAGAAACCGTTATCCATTGCCTTTAATCCCTGAGTTATTGGAGAGAGTGCGACATGCCAAAATTTTTTCTAAACTAGATCTTCGTGGGGCCTATAACTTAGTCCGTATTAGACCTGGGATGAATGGAAGACTGCATTCAGGTCACGCTATGGACACTTTGAATATCTAGTTATGCCTTTTGGTCTGAGTACCGCCCCAGCCACTTTCCAACACTTGGTGAATGACATCTTCAGGATCTCCTAGATACATTCGTGGTAATTTATTTGGATGATATTCTAATTTTTTCTAACTCCACAGAGGAACATCATGGACATGTGAGAATGGTCTTGGAACGTCTAAGACAAAATCATCTTTACATCAAACTTGAAAAGTGTGAATTCCATAGGACCGAAATTCAATTTCTGGGGTATGTACTGTCTACACAAGGAATTAGTATGGATGGAAGCAAAACCCAAGCCATCAAGGATTGGCCAAGTCCTAGAAATGTGAAGGAGGTACAGCGCTTCATCGGGTTTGCCAACTTCTATAGACGTTTCATTAGAAATTTCTCTGAGGTAGTGTCACCTATCACTCAACTTACCCGGAAAGAGTCTAGGTTTTCCTGGACTCCCCAAGCCCAGGAAGCATTTTCCCGTCTAAAAGATAAATTTACCACTGCACCTATCCTAGTACATCCCAACCCCGAGCTTGCCTTCATAATAGAGGTGGATGCTTCAGACTGTGCCGTTGGAGCTATACTCTCTCAGAGAACAGGTGAGAAGAATGTCTTGCATCCCTGTGCCTTCTTTTCCCAGCAGTTGTCTTCGGCTGAGAGGAACTACGATGTGGGCAATAGAGAGTTGTTGGCCATTATTGCCGCCTTCAAAGAATGGAGACACCTTCTTCAGGGAGCTGCACAGCAAATAGTCGTCCTGACAGACCATCGTAACCTTGAGTTTATCAGGTCGGCTAAGTGCCTGACTCCTCGCCAGGCTCGCTGGAATCTTTTCTTAAACCAATTTAATTTTATCATCTCTTATAGACCAGGATCGCGCAATGGAAAGGCTGATGCACTCTCTAGGATTTACTCAGCAGAGACACGTCCAATTACTCCTCCTAAGACTATTCTTCCTAACTCTAGATTCCTAGGAGTAATTCATAATCAAGACCTACTTAAGGACATCAAGGAAGCATACCATGCGGATTCCTTTTTGGCACAACCCCCAAGGGACGTAAGTCTTGTCTTTAAGAATGGTGTGTGGATTCAGGGACAACGTCTGTATATTCCTGAAACAGTCAGATTAAGAGTATTGCAACTCATTCACGATTCCAAGATAGCTGGGCATAGAGGAATTCTAAAGACACAGGAATTTCTTTCTCGTTTCTTTTGGTGGCCCACTTGCAGGAAGGATGTTTTGAATTATGTCACTTCATGTGAGGTCTGTGCAAGATGCAAAACACCTCGCTCCTCACCAACTGGTCTGTTACAGCCTCTTCCCACCCCGTCCCGCCCGTGGGGATCCATTTCTATGGACTTCATTGTGGAGTTACCAACCTCTCAGGGGAAGAACACCATTCTAGTGGTGGTTGACCGTCTAACAAAGGCAGCTCATTTTATCCCTTGTGTCGGCTTACCCACTGCAAAACAGACATCAGATTTGATGATTAAAGATGTGTTTCGCTTACATGGAGTACCGGATGAGGTTATTTCGGATTGAGGGGTGCAATTCACTTCTAGGTTTTGGCAAAATTTCTGTGCAGCATTGGACATTAAAGTAAACCTTTCTTCTGCTTTTCATCCCCAGACTAATGGACAGACCGAACGAACCAATCAAACCCTGGAGCAGTATCTCCGCTGCTTTATCTGCCACCTACAGGATGATTGGGTGGATCTACTTCCATTAGCTGAGTTCTCGTATAACAACTCTCAGAGTGCCTCCACTAAACAGTCTCCTTTTTACTCTAATCTAGGTTATCATCCTAACATTCTACCACGATTTCCCATAGAAACGCCTTTACCAGCAGTGGCTGAAAGAATCACGTCTTTACAGAAGAATATGGATCTTCTAAAGGAAAATCTGGAATCGGCTCAAGAAAGGTACAAGAAAGCAGCAGATAAATTTCGTAAACCTGCACCAGCTTTCAAGGTAGGAGACTTGGTCTGGCTGTCAACCAGAAATCTTAAGTTAAGGATTCCATCGTCTAAGTTGGGACATAAGTACATTGGACCCTATAAAATCAGTAAAATTATAAGTGCCGTTGCTTGTCGTCTTCAACTGCCCAGAACTATGAGAATCCACCCTGTCTTTCATGTATCCCTACTAAAGGCTGCGACACCCAATACGTTTTCTGGACGTTCCTCTCCTTGCCCTGACCCAGTGCTAGTCGATGGTCAGGAAGAATTTGTGGTGGAAAGGATTTTGGATTCCAGGTTGTATAGAAATCAGTTACAATATCTGATTAAATGGCAGGGCTACCCAGTGGAGGACAACTCATGGGAACCGGTCAATAACGTTAATGCTCCTCGCTTGCTCCGTCAGTTTCATCAGAGGTACCCACACAAGCCTGGTCTGAGGTCATCCGGAGGTTGTCCTTAAGGGGGGAGTAATGTAAGGTTCTATGTATATATTCCTGAAACTCAGTTTGTTCGTCAGCCATTTTACTTTCTGTCTTGCTGCAGCTATCTTGCCCTCAGTCAAAATGGAGTTTCCAGCTTGCATGTTCCCGCCCTGATTCTCTCCTTTGCTTCTTAAGCAGCCACAGCTGAGCAATCAGTGCTTCAGAATCTAGCCTGCAGTGAACCTGTGACTTGACTCCTGTAAGCCTTGGACCTTGTACTCCAGCTATTCCTACTGAGGAACTCTGAAGCACTTGTGGACTCTGAACCCTGCTCTTTAAAAGACCCACGTTTGCATGGACTTACGGTAACAGAGAAGAAGATCCTGAATCTGTATTGGAGAGTGATTGCTGAGCTTGGATTACTCTGGCCTGCTGTGTCTCCTGTTTCTGTGTCTGCAAACTGTGTGACTATTTCTGCCAACTTGTATGAAGTAATACAGGACTTTTCTATATCAAACCTGTGACTCCTGTGTTTTCATCGCACCCAAGCACAAGACGCTATATGAACTGTACTACATACATTACACTCTGTTCTTTCTTTCTCTCTGTTCTTTCTTTCCCATCTTTCTTTCTCTCTGTTCTTTTTCTTTCTTTCTCTCTGTTCTTTCTTTCACCTCTTTCTTTCTATATCTGTTCTTTCTTTCCTTTCTTTCTTTCTCTCTCTGTTTCTTTCTTTTTCTCTATCTCTCTGTTCTTTCTTTCCGCTCTTTCTTTCTCTCTCTCTCTGTTCTTTCCCCTCTTTCTTTCTTCCTTTTTTTCTTTCTTTCTTCCTTTCTCTCTGTTCTTTTGTTCTTTCTCTCTCTCTTTCCCTTCTTTCTTTCTCTCTCTCTGTTCTTTTTCTTTCTTTCTCTCTGTTCTTTCTTTCCCCTTTTTCTTTCTTTTCCCTTTCTTTTTCTCTTTTTTTCTTTCTTTCTTTCCCCTCTTTCTTTCTCTCTGTTCTTTCTTTCCCATCTTTCTTTCTCTCTCTGTTCTTTTTCTTTCTTTCTCTCTGTTCTTTCTATCTCTCTGTTCTTTCTTTCTCTTTCTTTCTCTCTCTGTTCTTTCTTTCTCTCTGTTCTTTCTTTCTTTCTCTTTCTTTCCCCTCTTTCTTTCTTTCTGTTCTTTCTCTTTCTTCCTCTCTCTGTTCTTTCTTTCCCATCTTTCTCTCTATCTCTCTGTTCTTTCTTTCTCTCTTTGTTCTTTCTTTCCCTTCTTTCTCTCTCTCCCTCTGTTGTTTCTTTACCCTCTTTCTTTTTTTCTCTCTGTTCTTTTTTTCTGTCCCCTCTTTCTTTCTCTCTCTGTTTCTTTTTCTCTATCTCTCTATTCTTTCTTTCCCTTCTTTCTTTCTTTCTTTCTTTCTTTCTTTCTTTCTTTCTTTCTTTCTTTCTCTCTCTCTCTCTCTGTTCTTTCCCCTCTTTCTTTCTCTGTTCTTTTTTTCTTTCTCTCTCTCTGTTCTTTCTCTCTCTGTTCTTTCTTTCTTTCCCCTCTTTCTTTCTCTCTGTTCTTTCTTTCCCCTCTTTCTCTCTCTATTCTTTCTTTCTTTTACTCTCTGTTCTTTCTTTCTCTGTTCTTTCTTTCCCCTCTTTCTCTCTCCCTCTCTGTTCTTTCTTTCTCTCTGTTCTGTCTTTCCTCTTTCTTTCTTTCTCTGTTCTTTCTTTCCCATCTGTCTTTCTTTCTCTCTCTGTTCTTTCTTTCCCCTCTTTCTTTCTCTCTCCCTCTCTGTTCTTTCTTTCCCCTCTTTCTTTTTTTCTCTGTTCTTTTTTTCTGTCCCCTCTTTCTCTGTTCTTTCTTTCTTTCCCGTCTTTCTTTCTTTCTCTCTCTGTTCTTTCTTTCCCGTCTTTCTTTCTTTCTCTCTCTGTTCTTTCTTTCCCCTCTTTCTTTCTCCCTCCCTCTCTGTTCTTTCTTTCCCCTATTTCTTTCTCCGTCTCTGTTCTTTCTTTCCCCTTTCTTTGTTTATTTCTTTCTCTCTCTCTCCTTTCTCTCTGTTTTCTTTTTTCTCTCTCTGTTCTTTCTTTTACTCAGTACCAGTGAGCCCACAGTACCAGTCACTGTGCCCTCAGTACCAGTCAGTGTGATCACCAGTGCTGAATGGGTGTGGTTGGGGCGTGGACATAGGCGTGTTGGGGAAATGGGTGTGGTCGGGGCGAGGCCTAAAATATGCCGCGGCGCGCTACCTTTGTCCCTCTTTCCCATCTTCAAAAGTTGGGAGGTATGTTTATGGTTGTGGCCAAAAAGTTAAATTTTGGTCTCATCACTCAAATTACCTTGTTCCACAAGTTTTGAGGCTTGTCTCTGTGCTGTTTTGCATATTGTAGGAGAGATACTTTGTGTCATTTGCCTAGTAATGGCTTTCTACTGGCGACTCGACCATGCAGCCCATTTTTCTTCAAGAGCCTCCTTATTGTGCATCTTGAAATAGCCACGCCACTATTTTCAGAGAGTCCAGTATTTCAGCTGCTGTTATTTGTGGGTTTTTCTTTGCATCCCGAACAATTTTCCTGGCAGTTGTGGGTGATA
The DNA here is from genome assembly GCA_033576555.1 of Oophaga sylvatica. NCBI lineage: Eukaryota > Metazoa > Chordata > Amphibia > Anura > Dendrobatidae > Oophaga > Oophaga sylvatica. Next base: position 46,920 of record JARQOD010001635.1, read on the forward strand.
TTTTTGTTGGTCTACCTGACCGTGGTTTTGTTTTTACAGAGCCCCTGATTTTCCATTTGTTAATCACAGTTTGAACGCTGCTGACTGGCATTATCAATTCCTTGGATATCTTTTTATATTCCTTTCATGTTTTATACAGTTCAACTACCTTTTCCCGTAGATCCGTTGACAATTTTTTGCTTTCCCCATGACTTACAATCCAGAAACGTCAGTGGCTGGATGAAAGATGCAAGAGTCTGTCTGGATCCCAGACACTCACTCAGCTTTTATGTACACACACTGATTACAAGCAAACAGGTCACAGGTGAGGATGTTACCTTTAGTAGCCATTCAAACCCATTTGTGTCAATTTCTGTGCATGTTATCAGGCCAAAATCACCAGGGTATGTGAACTTTTGATCAGGGTCATTTGGATGTTTTGGGTTGTCATTATGATTTAAAAAGAGAAAACACAGTAGTTTGACAATAAATGGCTTCATCCAACCACTATCCATGAGTGGACAAAAAGTTTTGGTGTTATTCATATTCTCTGAAAAAAGAGTGCTCAGCGTCTAATGGATGACAGGCTGCTTGATCGCATTATGCAACCATGTAGCCTGCCATCTAGATGTAGCAGAGCTAGACCCGTCGTGGGACAAATAGATTAAAAGCATCTCTGTGGAAATGTGAGAAATATTGTTGTTTGTTTTTTTACCTCTTTTACAGATGACGAGGGCTTTGGGGGGAATGGGCGAGGGCGTAAGTATGGTCTAATTAAGATTATCTAAGGAGTCTGTGTCTTTCTTTCAATTAAAGGACTTTTTCCTGGGTGTCTGTGTTTCCTTACAATGTGACTATGGGGCTAGTAATGAGGGCGTTTTATTGATGCATTTCCATTACTAACCTCAGGGCTTGATGTCACCTGACAATACAAATTGTATTGTCAGGTGACATCAACCCCACCCCTCAACTATCACCCCACTTGATACTGCTACAGGGCAAATGGGAAGAGACAGGCTATGTGCCAGAATTGGCGCATCTTGGAGATGCGCCTTTCTGTGGTGGCTGAGAGCTAATGTTTTTAGCCTGGGGGCAGTATCCATGGCCCCTTCCTAGGCTATTAATATCAGGCTGCAGCTGTCTGCATAGCCTTTTCTGGTTATTAATTATATGGGGACCCACATCATTTTTTGGGGGGGCCCCATTTTAATAGCTAGTAAAGGCTAATTATACAGCTGTGAGCTGATATTAATAGCCTGGGAAGCTCCATGGGTATTACCCCCTTCCCAGTCTATAAACATCGGCCCCCAGCTGTCAGCTTTGCCTCTGCTGGTTACGAAAATTGCGCGGGAGCCAACGCCATTTTTTTCTGAAAAATAATCTTTTATTAATTAAATACATGTGCAGTAAGCTGCACACACACTGTACTAATTGTATTTTTCACAGACATCTGTATATAGTACGTACGGAAAGTGTTCCGACCCCTTTAAATGTTTCACTGTTTGTTTCATTGCAGCCATTTGGTAAATTCAAAAAAGTTAATTTTTTTTCTCATTAATGTACACTCTGCACCCCATCTTGACTGAAAAAAAACAAATGTACAAATGTTTGCAAATTTCTTAAAAAAGACAGGGACAGCAGTTTTGCACAACCTGTGTGGCTCTGCAGCTGTTTCCAAACTACATCTTGACCTGTCCAAGCATGATGGGAGTTGTAGTTTTGCAACACCTACAGGGCCAGAACTGTGCGGTGGGACTATGGTAGGGTCTTCGGCTCTGCCAAAGCCACTCCACATTTATATTCGCCTCCTTTTTTAAATTTTTCAAATTTTGTGCTAGCACTTATGCATATTCATGTCCCGACGTTCCCGAGCAAAACGATACAGGGGCGGGACATGCTTAGATTAACTTACTGTGGTCGCCAACAAAATGGCACGATGGCTGTGCATGCGCAGATTGGGATCTCAGCTCAATGATGAACAGAGATCTCGATCTGCGCATTCGCCACCATCAGTCACATTTGGCTGGAGACCACTAAGGGAGGAGCCCTACTCCTGCCTCCTGTGACCCTGCTCCACTGCCCCGCCTCCTACACAGCGAGCCAGAAGGCTACATTCAGACAATAACACGCACCCACATTTTCCTTCCAAATTATGGGAAAAAAGTGCATCTTATAGTCTGAAAAATACAGTCATTTTTTCCAATGAAACAAGATTATTTTTTCGAGTGTTTTTTAAACACTTTTTGTAGCTTTAAAAAAAACCGCTGAGAAAAAAAGGCAGAGTTAAGGAGGTGGACTGATATCCCTCACCTGGGACAAACTACAACACCCGCAGTACTACCAGGAGCTTCTATCTTTGTTTACTGTTGCTTTCTCTATGGTCTTGGGGTATCACACAGTATATATGACAAGCACTACTCACCCACACTTGCTAGCTAGCTATGGCGCAGACATTTCTTCTGCATGGCAATAATGCTTATTTCATTCTCCAAAGTTCTCCATCGTCATAAGTCTAATCTCAATTGGCAAGAAATAGGAAACATTTATGCTCTGCATCATGTTTCCAAAGAATTGATTGCCAATTTAACCCCTTAACGACCGCCGATATACCTTTTAACGGCGGTAGTTAAGGGTACTTAAACCACAGCGCCGTTAATTAGTGGCACTGTGAAAAAGGTGTATAGCACCCCCCAGAGTCGGATTTTCTCCGGAGTTTCGGCTACCGGGGTAGCCAAGACCCCAGAAAATATGATTCGGGGCTGTTTTTACCGACCCCGCTTTTGTGATCGCCGTTATTAACCCTATAACGGCGACCACAAAAAAAAAAAGCCGCGATTCTCTGTTTAATTTCTCTCTCCTCTGATGTGATCACACATCAGAGGAGAGAGAAATAGGGTCACCGGGACCCCCGATCTGTCCCCTGTGCCTCCCGGTGTCCCCCCAGTCCTCCTGTGGCTCCGGGAGCTGCCGGCGTCTTGTCCCCGCAAAGAAAATGGCCGAGTCGGATTCCCCCCGCTTTTGCGATCTCCGTTATTAACCATATAACGGTGATCGCAAAAAAAAAAAAAAGCCGCGATCCTGTATGTAATTTCTCTCCCCTCTGATGTGATCGCATCCCCAGGTCCCCTTATGTGCCCCCCATGCCTCCGGGTTTCCCCCCTGTCCTCCCGCACCTCCGAGCCTCCCGGCATCTTCATCCTGTAAAAAAAAATGGCGGGCGCATGCGCAGTGCATCCGCCGAATCTGCCTTCCGGCAGATTCATTCATTCACTGAAAGTACATTTTGATCACTGTGATAAACTATCACAGTGATCAAAATAAAAAAAATTGTACATAAACCCACCCTTTATCACCCCCTTAGTTAGGGACATATAATAAAATAAAGAAATTGTATTTATTTTCATGTTTCTATTAGGGTTAGGGTTATAATTAGGGTTAAGGTTAGGGTTAGAGTTATAATTAGGATTATGGTTGGAATTAGGGTTAGACTTAGGGTTACAATTAGGGTTAGGATTACAATGAGGGTTAGGGATACAATTAGGGTTAGGTATACGATTAGGGTTAGGGATACAATTAGGGTTGGAATTAGGGTTAGGATTAGGGTTAGGGTTAGGATTAGGGTTAAGGGTGCATTGGGGTTAGGGTTGGAGCTAGAATTGAGGGGTTTCCACTATTTAGGCACATCAGGGGGTCTCCAAACATGATGTGACGTTCAAAAAGTCAAATGGCGCTCCCTCCCTTCCGAGCCCTGCCATGCGCCCAAACAGTGGTTTACCCCATCATATGGGGTATCAGCATACTCGGGAAAAATTGCACAACAACTTTTGGGGTCCAATTTCTCCTGTTACCCTTGGAAAAATAAAAAATAGCGTGCTAAAAAATCATTTTTGAGGAAAAAAATGATTTTTTATTTTCACGGCTCCACGTTATAAACTTCTGTGAAACACTTGGAGGTTCAAAGTGCTCACAACACATCTAAATAAGTTCCTTAAGGGGTCTAGTTTCCAAAATGGGGTCATTTGTTGGGGTTTCCACTGTTTAGGCACATCAGGGGGTCTCCAAACGCGACATGGTGTCCAGCCAATTTTGCGTTGAAAAAGTCAAACGGCGCTCCTTCCCTTGCGACCTCTGCCGTGCGCCCAAAAAGTGGTTTACCCCCACATATAGGGTATCGGCGTATTCAGGAGAAATTGCACAACAAATTTTGTGGTTCATTTTTTTTTTTAACACTTGAGAAAATAAAAAAAATTGGTTCTGAATTAAATTTTTTGCAAAAAAAGTTAAATGTTAATTTTTTCCTTCCACATTGCTTCAGTTCCTGTGAAGCACGTAAAGGGTTAATAAACTTCTTGAATGTGATTTTGAGCACCTTGAGGGGTGCAGTTTTTAGAATGGTGTCACTTTTGGGTATTTTCTATCATATAGACCCCTCAAAGTGACTCCAAATGTGATGTGGTCCCTAAAAAATAATGGTGTTGTAAAAATGAGAAATCGCTGGTCAACTTTTAACCCTTATAACTTTGTAACAAAAAAAAATTTTGTTCCTAAAATTGTGCTGATTATAAAGTAGACATGTGGGAAATGTTATTTATTAAGAAATTTGTGTGACATATCTCTCTGATTTAAGGGCATAAAAATTTAAAGTTTGAAAATTGCTAAATTTTCAAAATTTTCGCCATATTTCCGTTTTTTTTTCATAAATAAGCGCAAGTCATATAATTTTTTTATTACCACTAACGTAAAGTACAATATGTCACGAAAAAACAAACATTCTTAGAATCAGCAGGATCTGTTAAAGCGTTCCAGAGTTATAACCTCATAAAGTGACAGCAGTCAGGATTGTAAAAATTTGCCCGGTCATTTAGCTGCAAATTGGCTCTGTCGCTATGGGGTTAAACACCATCTTAATCAAGTCATAGTCAGCATAGTGCATTAACTTTTCACAGGATGCAGTACAATCCTGGCTACTAATGAGCAGCATCTCAGACCAGCCAGCCACAACTAATGGCTTTCTGTCAGGGCATTACTTGACCAGGGCATTACTTGACCAGGGCATTTCATTGTCTTTGTTTACAACACCGGTCTTAATGAATTTGAGCCGTGGCAAAAAAAGCCGAAACAGATTTGCATGACAGAAGCATTTATAAGTAGGTTGAGGAATGTAACCAGACAAAATGGGATAGGCTTGGGCAGAGCCGCTGAGCTCAATTATTGGCTGCAGCTTTGTCGATGTGACGTCAGCGCTGCAGACAATAACAGACACGAGGAGCAGTTACTGAGACTCGGCGTCGGCCCGGGGACAGTGAGTAAAGGACATTTTTTTTTAAACCCAAAAATATCTTTAAAGTGTCCATGATTTAGGATTAAAATATTTTACAGGTTTGGTTAAATCATAAAAGGTAGTAAGCTTGAATTGCTAATGGTTAGTGGGGATAGTAATTGTGTGAGCAACTGGATCCAAACACGAATTCCTTGGTTGTCTTTGGGGATAAATCAAACATTGCTCTTAATCTTTTAATCTTTATTATTGTGAACTTCGAACATGAAAATATAATCCAATAATCCATTTCCACCCTTGGGTTTCACTGCTTTCTTTCCTATACACATGCAGGCATTGTTCACATGAGGAATACCATAAAACGTACGCACCATCAACTAATACGGGGAGTATGTTGTGTCGCAATCCCAATATGTAGTCATGCAGATGGACATAACAGCTGAGGTGAGCTGTGCAAACTGGAAAATCAAGTGGCCAAAGATTAAGGGTGCGTACAGATGTTGTGTAGCACATCAGAAGCGCTTGTGTGGTGTTAAACCGTTAGTTATGGGTTAGGGCCAGCTACAGCACTGTAGGAGGTAGCAAAAGATCTGAAGATGATACGTTTTTATGGGAAGCCTGTGACTCAGTCAACGACAGTCTGATAGAGACCACCTTCTAGAGAGCTACTAGAATTTATAAGAACTGCAAAAGAAGATAGATAAAAACGTAAATGCTCACCAAGAAAGGCTGACACCACGTCCCACCATTGGAGGATCAGTATTTAGTTAAGAAGGACTGTGTCCTGTAAACTGCAGAGTGTGACCACCTTTGCAGTGAAGATCTTTCCGTAAACTATCGGAAGGCTAAATAGCGTAGCACAGTGAGGGTCTACCAAGCAGGAAAAAAAAGTGTGTGCTCAACAAGGGGAGAGGAATGAGAAGTCCTCTGCCCGATAGAATTTTGTGATGGATGGAGTGTAGAGTCGTCCCGTGATAGGAGCTACCGGTATCTCCTAGGTCTTGAGAAAACTTGTCCAAAGTTATGAAGCCCTGGTTCATTACATTACATCAAGAGTGAAACAAAAATCCAAAAAGGAGTTTAAAGCTAGCCACACATTTAACGGCTGTTGGCCGCACGATACATCGGCCAATCGCTTGGCCGTCAGCCATCTCAGCAGACTCTCCCATTTACAGGAGCGCTTGCTTGGCCGAGCACTTCTCTGTTCTCTAAAGGTACTGCCACACTAAGCGATCTCGCTAGCGATCACGATAACGACGCAAGCTAACTAGATCGTTGGTGTGATCGCTTTTAGGTCGCTAGTAGCTGCCAAACAGGAGATCTCATAAACGACTCATCAGCGGTCAGCGATCTCTTTAACGACTTTGGCGGTTGTTAGGATCTGTCATTAGCATGTACTGAGCGCTACCTTTTCCACGCCCCTCAGCACAGATATATGTTATATATGTGCAATAATTTATGTTTTGACCGCGTCATGAAAGACGGCGTATAGCGCTCCCTTTCATTGTTCTCGAGCGCTTCTCATTCATAGGAATTTCCAGCATCGCTCCTGCTCTCTGCGTCCTGCTAGCCTGCTTTGCAGCTACTGCGATCCTCTCTGTGACGCAAAAGAAAACCTAGTCCCACCTGCCTGCTTCTACAGCTATTGCGATCCACTCCGTGACGCTAAAAAACCCTAGTCCCGCCTTCACCGCTGTCATATGCGTCACCAACGAGGTCGCTCGTCGTTCGCAAAAGGTGCCAAACACAGCGATATAGGCTCACCAGCGGGACGCCAACGATCAAAAAACGGTCCAGAACGTTAGTGAACGATCAGCGACATCACAGCAGGGGCCACATCGTTGCTACATGCCACACACAACGAGGTCGCTAACAAGATCGCTAAATAGTGACGTTTTAGTGATGTCGTTAGCGATCTCGTTAGCGATCTCGCTTAGTGTGGCATACCCTTAAGAGAAGGCCATCAGCTGACACATTGGCTGGCAGCTTATCTTCAGGAGAACAATGTGATTGACAGTCCGAAATCGAACATGCATGATTGTCATCTCTCCTGACCATAAGTCGGCTGGCGCCCATACACATTACACAATTTAGCTGCCATTAGTTTAATGTGTATGGGGGCCTTAATAATTTAGTGGAAATAAGTTCTGCATTGGACTTGTAGAAAAAATTAGTTCAGGTAAATAAATCATTCTCTTTCTCTTTGTCCTAGGCAACATTCCTGGCACCTGATAAGTTAATTAGATGATTAAGAGGTCCTCCCATATTAGTCATTCCTCACTGTTTTCTTTTCTTCCCTTAGGAGATTAATTTACAATCATAGCAAAAAGATTTGAGACTGATACATCCTTTAGGCTGCTACAGAATTTGACTCAATATTTAGTGTTGTCCCTTATTTTTCAGGACTTCTGCCCTTTGCATTGGCAGCTGGATATTAGCCTCAGTACCAAACCCTGACTGATGACCATTCTTGCCTAAACAGTGCTCAAAATTTTTTACAATTTCTCTGTTTTTCTTTGTTCACCGCTTTTTGAGGATTGACCATATGTTTTCAATGGAATTGAGATCTGGGGAGATTCCTGGTCATGGACTCAAAATATTAATGCTTTGTTCTCGGAGCCACTTAGATATCACTTTTGCCTTGTATAACGACACAACATTTAATGTTAATTACGTTGACTATTGAATTCATATGTTTTCCTTTGGTTAGTCAACAGACACAGACTATTGTTCTTATGAGCCTGGATATTGACTCTTGAGTTGCTGTTTGCTGCAGCTCATTGTCTGCTGTTTTTGAGGGACCGGGACATTGGGTAATTGAACAATAGTTCACCACACCATTGTGTGAGTCTGTGTAGCTTGTTGATCTGCAGAGTAGTGGAGGACGAACTATGCAGATTGATTAAATACTCAAACACTGGTGTTAAACTCGTCCCACCTCCCCCTTGATTGGTGGATGATGACCTGAACCACAGATGTGGGTATAAAAGGGATGTCTAGTCTTCTGCAAAGAAAAAGGAGACTCTTTACAAAATGACAACCAGGAACACTCTACAGGGTAGCTGTCAGGACACCATGGCTCCATCAAGAGGGACACAGATTTGACATTCTATATGATGCCAGCTTAAGGACCACGGTTCTAACTGGAAGAATACAGATCTGCCCCATTGACCACCACGGAATCCATGGATACGTTTGGAGAAGACAAGTTGGGACCATCCGGTCTCTTGGCCAGGTGCCTCAATGGACTGTCAGCCTCCTAAGCTTGTAGTTGCCTCCTCTCTGTGGGTGCCCGCCAAAAGCAGGGTGTGACTGGTGGGGGTTGTCGGCCCTAGAAGGCCCCGAACTCGCAGCTGCTCTAATCCCAGTGAGCCATCGGAAGGATGAGACTCTGTAATTTGCACCATATTGGGTATTTTCTGAGACTGTTCTATATGTTATTGACTGTTAGTGCAATGCACTAGCAATGGAGTTTTGATTGAAATTTTCCTAATATGGAGCAATAAAGTTTGAAGATATTTTAAAGGAGCTGGAACGTTTTTTCCTTTATATTTTCCACGTCCTGTCAAGGCGGAGTTCCGTGCACCTGTGCTACTGAAGTCGGTGAGCTGGCTGTGGTTTCTTTACCATTTTTTGTTTCTTTGTTCAATAAAGTATTACTGTTGAGGTAGGATCTAAGTGACCCTTCACGGTTGACCTAGTGATTTCCAAATTAATTCACAGAACGTTGCTAGCAACATAAATAACTAAACAGACATGTGTTTCCGTCTGGGAGAATCGAGCAAGATTCACCACACTGTTTTACCCTCATCCTGTGTTGTCTGAGAAGTATTAACAAAAAACTGACTGGCACATCCAAACTAGTCTGAATAGGTGCATACCAGGAGCAGCTACCTCCATAGACAATATACAAAAAAAAGTTGCACGCTATCGTTCTAAAGCATGTCAATGTGAAATATGAAAAGCAATATGGCTTTTGAATATTAGGAAAAAATGAATGAGACACCTTGCACAAAATTTGGCCAAATAATATCTGCCCATCAACCATCGTCAAGGTGGTCTCAAAACTGATTGGTGTGAATATACCTCTATTAGGCTAATGTCTGAATTCCTGGGTGAATGTGAGCCGTCCGTCAGGGCCGTGGGGTACTCGGCACCGAGCCCGTTGATTTCTATGGGGAATGTCACGGGTAGCACAGCTCAGTCCGTTGCCCTGGGCGCTCACTGAAAATGGGGGATATTTACAGGTGACTTGAATGATGATATGGGGATTTGTGACGCCACTTGTGGTACCTGGTCAGGATGACCAGCGCTGCTATGCAGCACTGGAGGGTTAATATTGTGCAGCTAGATGTTAAGCCTTCCACAAGTAAGGCTGATTCCTCCAGGGCAGATGGATGTGTAGGGATGCAGGACAGACGGGGACCCGGCAGTCAGGGGTAATAAGGGAGACACACACATAAATCACTTTGGTACCTTTACTGAAGATGTTGCAGGCACTTCCCGGAGCGCTGTAGGGTGAAGGATGCACATCCAGATTCCTCCACTTGGTAGGTGTGTGGCCTCCTGATCTCTGCCTTTTTGTGGTAAAGTCCTGACCTGCTTGTAGCTAGGTCTAACTTGGTCTCCGTCTGCACCTGGCTGACCTTGTGATTGGACCTCTTCTTGAAGTACACAGTCTCTATTTGCCGTGCACGGCTAGACTCCGTCCTCCTGATCCTGCTACGTGTCAGCTCTGTGGTACTCCTGGGACTTGTAGTTCTCCAGGAACTCCGGTGTTCTCCTAATAGGTCGTGGAGATCCCTACAGGCTCGGACCCCGGTGTCCGGTGAATACTTGCTGAGGTAAGCTATAAAGGCTTTTCTACCCCTGTTGCTGCTCTTTCCACTCGCCTTCGGCCTACCTGGATCCTCACACTATCACACACTGGCAGTTGGTGGGCTGCCTCTTCACCGCTCTCTAAGCGTCGGCACGCTTCTCACTAAGTTGCACTCACTTACTTCAGCTCTGACTAGGCTGGAGTGGTCTCTGTTCCACCCGTACTAGCCTCCACTTGCTTTCTTGAACCTAATAGCTCTGCAGCCTCTCTGAGCTGGCTGCACTGAACTGAGCTAAACTAGACTGAGCTCTCTGAGCAGACTGAGACCAGCTTCCTGTGTAACTGTCTTTTATATGGCTTACACAGCTCCTTCTGGTGGTCTTTGGGGATAAATGAACGTGTGTGAAGGTGAATAATGACCTCTAGTGGTATCTTCTTTCAGTGCACCCTTCTGGAAGATATGGATCCAGTCGCAGCTGGGCTCCACATTCCCCCCTAGTAGAACTCAGCACTCCGGGGCTGAAATACAAAAACAAAGAGCAATAAACATTGCATAAATAACTCTTCCTTTACAGGAGGTAAGGCACTCTTGAACTGTTGCATAACGGTAAATAATCAACTATGTACATTAGCACAATGAGGAATTGAGCAACCATAAAAGTCCCAGTCTCTTTTGGAAAAGGATGCTCAAAAAGGGGTAGAGAAAACAAGTAAAAATAATGTCCATTCACTTGTTTCAATTTTAAAAGGAAAACAGATTAATAAATAACAGTAATATAAAGCATACTATAAGCAAAAATATATACATTTATGTACAGTGACTCTAAACAATTATTTACATTTGCTAAGGGTTGAACTAATCTCTAAACCTAGCAGGGATGTGTCCTTTTGTGCTACGTTCTGATCTGCGTGGTGCAGTGACCTGTGAGGTAGCAGTTTCCCTGTTTGTTCTGCGTGAGAGTGAATTATAGAATTGCCTTAACCTCTCTACAGGACTGGCAAGCACACTGTGAGCTGGGTGAACTGGCTCGACTTCTGCAGGGATCCTTCTTCCTAAGATTCAACTTCTTGGGGTTCCGCTTCTTGGGGTTCTGCTGGAGCAGGTTCCTCTGGAACTGACTCTACTGCAACAACTGGTGCAACTGGATGTAGAGGTTCTCCTTGTGGTTGATAGAATTGAAGCACGGGAATAATTACGGCTTCTCCAATTCTGGGCCAATCCGCGGGGAAATCTCCTAAGTCTGCATGTATGACTGCTTCATCACGCTCTTCCTGATTGACAACAGGTTCTTCTTCCTGAAGCTTTAACGGATCCGGACACAACTTTATGTGATCTCTGGATACAGTTGCAGTCGTTCTTCCTCCATCCTTGCTAATTATGCACGTTTTCTTGTTGTCAAACCTTGAATTCTGTATGATGTAGGACTCTCTTTCCCATTGATCGTCGAGTTTGTGTATCATCCTCTTTCTTTCAGTACGACTTCACCAGGTGCGAAAGGTTCAGCTGGCGCACTTTTGTTGTAGCGATCTTCTTGTTTATCCCTTACTCGATTGAGACTATCTTCAACGCAGGCCTGTACTTTTCTGTACTGTTCCTGTCTGTTTGTGTCCCAGTCTTCAGTAGTCACATCTGCTTCTGGTTCTACAACACCAAGCTCCAGATCCATGGGCAGCTTTCCTGGTCTTGCCCGCATGAGATAAGCTGGGGTGCAATTGGTGGAACTCACAGGTATGTGATTGTACAGATCTACCAGGTCAGGTAGTAAGTCTGGCCACCGATTTCTCTCCTCGAGTGGTACAGTCTTCAGCAGGTCAATGACGATGTGATTCATCTTTTCACAGAGACCATTGGTTTGGGGGTGGTACGGTGTGGTTCTTATCTTCTTACACCCGTACAAATGACAAACTCTTTGAACAATTCGGCTTCAAAGGCTGGGCCTTGGTCAGTTAGCACCTGCTCAGGATATCCATGTTGTCTGCAGAAATACGCTTGGAACGTCCTCGCTGCTGTCTCTGCCGTCAGATTTTTGACAGGAGCGACCACCAGGAACCTGGAGTAGTGATCCACCATAGTCAGGGCATAGGAGTATCCTGACCGGCTGGGTGACAACTTGACATGGTCCAGGGCCACGATCTCCAAGGGACGAGTCGTCTTGATGGGTTGCAGGGGTGCCTTCTGACTGCTGTAGTCCTTTCTTCTGAGGCCACAGGGTCCACAGTTCTGGCACCATCTCTCAATGGAGCTGCGCATTCCCACCCAATAGAAACGACACTTCAACAGGGTCTCCAGCTTCTTCCAGCCAAAGTGTCCCGCTTGATCGTGGTAGGCTTCTAACACCATCTGGATGTCTGCTCTGGGGACTACTATCTGCCAAACCATCTCATGGGTCCTTGGATTGACGTACCTCCGGCACAGCTTCTCACGGTAGATGAACAACCGGCTTCTCTCATTCCACAGCTGCTTTGCTTGTTGAGGCGCATCCTTCTCCAAGGAGGAACCTTCTTGAGTTATCAACTCCTTGATTCGGCTGACAACTGGATCGCTGTCCTGAGTTTCCTTCCAGCTGTGGTGAGGTAAAGGATTTAACGTCTTACCACGCGATCTCCTGCTGGCTTGTTGCTCGTGGATCATCCCATTCCTGTGAAAGGCAGGTAGTTCGATCTCTTCCAGATCATCCACTTCTTCTTCTGTGTCCGATTCATGAGGCATCCTGGATAGGGCATCAGCGTTGGCATTCTTGCGGCCCGCTCGGTACTTGATTGTGAATTGGTAGTTTGACAGCCGAGCCATCCAGCGTTGTTCCATGGCTCCCAGCTTAGCTGTTTCAAGATGCGTCAAGGGGTTGTTATCAGTGTAGGCAGTGAACTTGCTGGAGGCTAAGTAGTGCTTAAACCTCTCCGTGATGGCCCAGACCAGTGCCAGGAACTCCAACTTGAAGCTGCTATAGTTCTCTGGGTTCCTCTCGGTCGGGCGGAGCTTCCTGCTTGCATAGGCGATGACTTTCTCCAGGCCATTTTGTTTCTGACTGAGGACAGCTCCCAATCCTTCATTGCTGGCATCAGTGTACAGCAGGAACGGCTGGCTGTAGTCAGGGTAAGCTAGGATCTCATCACCTGTCAGGATCTCCTTCATTTCCTTGAATGCCTCAGCCTGTTCTTTACCCCAATGGAATGGAGAATTTCTGCTCTTGAGGGACTGTCCCACCAGGAGGTCTTGCAGAGGCGCTGCTTTCTTGGTGTAATCCTTCACAAACCTCCGGTAGTATCCTGTCAGTCCCAGGAACTGTCGCACCTCCTTGAGATTTTTCGGCTCCGGCCATTTCTGGATGGCGGTGATCTTCTCAGGGTCTGGCGCTACTCCTTCTGAGCTGACAATATGTCCCAGATACTGTACCTTTTGTTTGAGCAGATGGCACTTTGAAGGCTTCAGTTTCATCCCATACTTGGACAGTGACTCAAATACCTCCGCCAGGTGCTTCAAGTGATCTTCATACGTCTTGGAGTACACAATTACGTCGTCCAGGTACAGCAACACAGTTTCAAAGTTGAGATGTCCCAGGCAGCTCTCCATCACTCTCTGGAACGTTCCAGGGGCACTGCTGAGTCCAAACGGCACCCTGTCGAACTCACAGAGTCCCATCGGGTGGTGAAAGCCGTCTTCTCCCGATCCTCTCAGCCACAGCTACTTGCCAGTACCCACTAGTGAGGTCAAGAGTGGAAAAGTAATTAGCAGTCTTTAGTGCAGCTAAGGATTCCTCAATGCGTGGTAAAGGGTATGCATCTTTATGTGTAATGCGATTTACTTGTCTGTAATCTACACACATTCTCATGCTTCCATCCTTTTTCCTGACTAGGACTAGAGGTGCTGCCCAGGGACTACAACTATCCCTTATCACCCCTGCTTCCTTCATGTCACGCAACATTTCCTTGGCTTTCTGGTAGTGTGCTGGAGGTATAGGCCTGTACCGTTCTTTAATGGGAGGATGATTGCCTGTGGGGATGTGATGTTGAACCCCTTTAATTTTCCCAAAGTCAAGTGGGTGTTTGCTGAATACCTGTGCATACTCCTAAACTACTCGGTATACTCCTTGTTTCTGGTGGGCTGGAGTGGTGTCTGTCCCGACATGGAGCTGCTGACACCAATCCTCCACCTGGGTGGTCGGACCGTTATCCTCCACTGGTTGTGGGAGGTTAAGGGCTCTGTCGTGTGAATGGAGTTATTATCCACAGCATGTAATTTAGCAACAGTGGCATAACGTGGTAATTTGACTTCATCGTCTCCCCAGTTGAGAAGACGCACTGGCACCCTCCCATTAGGTACCTCCACTACCCCTCTGGCAGTTAAGAGTGTAGGTCTGTGCTCTGAACAATGGGGCTCTACTACTGCTTGGTAGTTCTGTCCTCTCCGACCTATTGCTGCTCTACACCAAATAAGCATTTCACTCATTGGGGGTATCACAATGGGGTTCGGGTCTGTTACCGTACATTACCAATCTCACCACCGGTCAGTTTCACTTGCTGCTGGCACATTAGGGCCCGGATCTCCTTCTGGATCGCTCCCTTGTGCTTTGGTCTGGCAATATCGGCGAGCTGTCGGAGTAAAAACACAACCTCCTCCAAACAGTAACTAATAATGTTAGTGCCTAAAACCACATTCAACCCATTTTCCTCATTAACAGTCTTTACTACAAGAAGTCCCTGATCCTTTAGCTCCACTCTCCCCACTTTTACGTCTACGTTTTTAGCCCCCAGTAAGTCAAGAGGGAGGCCATTAGAGGCGTATACGGCAAAGTCAGGGTTTGGGGGTTGGAGACTGTCCATGGACCAGTATTTATTGTAGAGAACATCAGGTATGACGGTTACCTGAGATCCAGTGTCCAGCAGGGCAGGGATTGCGATCCCGTCCAGTATGATGGACAGGTATGGTCTTCCTCCCACAAACCTGCGGTTCCAGTCTGAGGGGCCTGAGGAGTTTATTACTGGGTGTTGGCCCTCGGACCCAGGATTTGCTCGTTTAAAGGACACCGACGTGCTGGGTGACCTTCTCTGTGGCAGCGGTAGCAGATGATCTCTCGGCGAGGATGATGCTGGTCGCGGGTCCTTCCTGGGCGTGGCGTTGTCCTCCTCCGGTGGGGCGACGTCCTCCTCTGGTGGGGCGACGTCCTCCTCCTCCTCCGGTTCATCCAAGGGACATCCTCTGGGCAGTCAGCTAGCAGGATCTTTCCTTCTTCCTCCGTCGGCAGTTGCAGGGCACTCATTACAGTGGCCAGGTTTTTGGTCAGCTGGCGCACTTCTGAGCGCAGACAGTCCAGCTCAGTAGGGGGTGCCACTTGCGTTTTGGCTTCCGCAACCAGCAGGGAAAGGTGGATGCTGCTGGCTTTAGGGTGGCTTCACTTGGGTGACACTGGGTTGCCATCTCGGGTGTTTCCAGGGGTCGCAGTCCTTTTATAGCCATATCCTTAAGGGCATCAAAGGTAGCATCAGGATGATCCAAGGACCACCAGTGCACAGTCCTGCTTTCAGCTTGGGACCTCAGTCCCCGTACAAATTGTTCTTTTAACATTTTATTTTCATTGGAGACACTCATAGGGTTAACTTGTTTGAGTGCTCGCAGGGCCCCTTGTAGTCAGCAGGCGTAGTCCCTAATGCTGTCATCTGGTTTCTGGGAGCATTGGTAAAATCCTCATCTGGAGATTTGTTTCAGTGCGATCCTCAAAGATAGTCTGTAGCTTTAAGAAAATTGCAAGCACTGATTCCTGGTCTGCAGCTGTTCAAGTTTCTACTTCTCTCTCTGCAGCTCCAGTCAATTGTCCCACAACCACTGCAGCTCTCTGCTTTTCTGTCATAGGGTACATGTCCATTATGCTGCATATTTTTCGCTTGAACCCTGACAGGGTGTCTGGCTTGCCGCTGTACTGAGGGAGCCACTTCGCTCCAGGCATGTATGGCAGCGTTAGCGGTACTATCGGGGCCACAGGACCAGGTGAGGGGCCGGCATTTCCAGCCTGTGAGGCAGCGCCGATGGGTAGGTCATTGGGGCGGTCGCTCTCGGCCACGCTGTCAGATTGCGGCTGCGACATGTCTGCGCCCCCCTAGTTAAGCGTGGCCTACCTTCTCTGAAGGCTGCAGCACCGCAGAGCACAGCGGTGTAGAAGGACCTGCGTCGCCGGCGCTCTGACGTCAGAGCGTTCACTGAAGCTCTCCACAGGACCTGCCGCCGCGTCAGCGTTGGGGGCGTGTCCAGGACTCAGCGCGCTTTTGCAGGTACGCCCACTAGTTTTTGCGCCGTGGCGCTGTAAATGGCGGGCAATGGCGGGCAAATGGGGGAAATCTTCACCACATACAAAACACAGTCTTTTAGTGAGGCACACAGTACCCGGTGGCAACGGGCACAAGTTACTCCGTTGCTGCAGGGCACGCAATCCTGTTCGTGATGCCAGAGATGAGCCGTCCGCCAGGGCCGTGGGGTACTGGCACCGAGCCCGTTGATTTCTATGGGGAATGTCACGGGTAGCACAGCTCAGTCCGTTGCCTTGGGCGCTCACTGAAAATGGGGGATATTTACAGGTGACTTGAATGATGATATGGGGATTCGTGACGCCACTTGCGGTACCTGGTCAGGATGACCAGCGCTGCTATGCAGATCACTGGAGGGTTAATATTGTGCAGCTAGATGTTAAGGCCTTCCACAAGTAAGGCTGATTCCTCCAGGGCAGATGGATGTGTAGGGATGCAGGACAGACGGGGACCCGGCAGTCAGGGGTAATAAGGGAGACACACACATAAATCACTTTGGTACCTTTACTGAAGATGTTGCAGGCACTTCCCGGAGCGCTGTAGGGTGAAGGATGCACATCCAGATTCCTCCACTTGGTAGGTGTGTGGCCTCCTGATCTCTGCCTTTTTGTGGTAAAGTCCTGACCTGCTTGTAGCTAGGTCTAACTTGGTCTCCGTCTGCACCTGGCTGACCTTGTGATTGGACCTCTTCTTGAAGTACACAGTCTCTATTTGCCATGCACGGCTAGACTCCGTCCTGATGATCCTGCTATGTGTCAGCTCTGTGGTACTCCTGGGACTTGTAGTCCTCCAGGAACTCTCCCGGTTGGTCACCCCCGGTGAATACTTGCTGAGGTAAGCTATAAAAGCTTTTCTACCCCTGTTGCTGCTCTTTCCACTCGCCTTCGGCCTACCTGGATCCTCACACTATCACACACTGGCAGTTGGTGGGCTGCCTCTTCACCGCTCTCTAAGCGTCGGCACGCTTCTCACTAAGTTGCACTCACTTACTTCAGCTCTGACTAGGCTGGAGTGGTCTCTGTTCCACCCGTACTAGCCTCCACTTGCTTTCTTGAACGTAATAGCTCTGCAGCCTCTCTGAGCTGGCTGCACTGAACTGAGCTAAACTAGACTGAGCTCTCTGAGCAGACTGAGACCAGCTTCCTGTGTAACTGTCTTTTATATGTCTTACACAGCTCCCTCTGGTGGTCTTTGGGGATAAATGAACGTGTGTGAAGGTGAATAATGACCTCTAGTGGTATCTTCTTTCAGTGCACCCTTCTGGAAGATATGGATCCAGTCACACCTGGGCTCCACAAATGTGGACTCCTCTCTCAGTAATGCCTGCATTTATGGGTAAGTAGGGACCTGCTGTAATTAAAATCACCACATGGTGAAGGGCGGAATAGCAGTATGGCTATTTCATATTTCACATTGACATGCTTTAACACGATAGAGTGCAACCTTTTGTTTGTATAGTCTGAGTAGTATTATGCCCACAGGGAAAGTAGTGTGGGCATTCCGTGGGATGAGCCCTGGTCCATGCGGTTTCGGGCCAGCAGCTGTGAACACTCACTGACTTTCGTGTCTCCACACCTTGTGACATGGTCTCCATCATGCTGGAAAAAGCAATGGTCATCACCACAGTGCTTGTGGATCATTGGGAGAAGATGCTCTTAGAGCAGGGCTGGGCAAACTGCAGCCCGCGGGCCACATCCAGCCCTTTGCCTCGGCCTGTCCGATCCGCGGCCAGGCACAGGCAAAAAGACAGCTCTCCGGAGTGACAGCTCTCCGGAGTGTGCGGGCCTGGTAGCAATACAGCCTGTAGTGAGGAGATTGAGGAGGGCGGCGTGGCCATGGTGCAGCCAGGATAAGGATTCAGAGAGGGGCGGAGTATAGAGCAGAGAAGAGGCGGAGCTTTTCAAGGTCCTGAACATTTCTGTGTTCATCTGGCCTGCGTAGAGATACGTAGAGATGCAGGTCAGATAACCACAGCACGCTGCCCTTGACTCTCTCCGAGTCCTGACTGGTCACAGTGAGCACACCAGCTTCAGTGCACCACTACTACATGTAACACCCCTTCAGGGCTACCACGGTACGCTGGGTGTTATGGGGGGTCTCACCTCTTTAGGGCGCAGTGCCTCCACCCGAATCTTGATTGGAGCTCTCTCTAGGACTGCAGAAGGACTATTATCTTCTGCCAGGGACTGATTCGGGAAACCCCTGCCTATAGCTCAGTACACACTCACCCAAAACAGGAGTAAAACTGTTTAACGGGTTTATGGATATGCAGCAGAAATGAAGTGTATTTAAAGAAACAACATGCAATACAGGTAACGGTGCTCTATAAAAATCATATACACATCACAACCTAATTCTTTCCCCAACCCTGCAAATATAACGTAGCAGGGTTCCCCTTTTCTTGTATTAACCCAGTCCAAACGTTGGGGCCCAGTTGCCGCGGATGTTGGCGCGCAAATTTATAACCGTTGGTGCACTTAGATGCTCACGAAGGTAAATAGACTGGGGCGTAGTGTACTCACTGTAACGGGCTGGTTGAACCACAAGTCTCGAAAAGGGGCACTCACGGTGCGTCTCCACCGGTGGTAGTTTTCCCTGGACCCCAACTGGGGCGGCAGGATTCAGGCCTTTATACGGTGGGAGTGCCGGTAGAACTCTCCGAGTCCTTAATGTTGCTTGCTTCACCTGATGACCGGGCTGCGCTCTCTCCAGATTCGCAGGTATATCAGAGGGGACGGGAACGCTCTGCTCTTTAGAGGAATACAAGTCCACAGCGCTCCATCTTTTACATGAACCATCAGCTCTCTCACTTTCTTTCACTTCCCCTCCAGCTCCCTCCCCCAAGTTCCTCCTCCCTCCTATCCCTCCAAGCTGTGTCATCTGACTGAAACAAGGGTCCATGGGAATTGTAGTCCCCCGCAGCTCAGGGAAAAAACCATTAATGTCTGAAGGTCCCTGTTTAACAGCAGCTGCAAAACTCTTCTTAGTGTCTATAAATCCCAGTATGCCAGTAGCTGCTCTGACAGTTCCATGTGCAGGTGTTACATTCTCCCCCTGGTGAGTCATTGAAAGTGTCCCATCACGACATGAGGACTCACCACCTGAAACATGAATGGGGGTTAAGGCATCCTGACTAACACCAAATTTACATGCATACAAACCACCTCCTGGACACATGGAAGATACCGAGAAATAAGGCCAAACAGAATTTGAATTTGGGTGTATCAACCTGGGGACCTCAGTGGTATGTCCCATTCTGTCATAAGTCATCATGGGTGGCCTAATGTCCCGCTTGGGACGAGTGTGTACGAGGGGCCCACCTCCTCAGTCCCCGACTCTTGTCTCTCAAGAACGGGCTCCACCAGGTGAATCTCTTCATTCAATAAATGTCCCTCTTCTGAACTTTCCTCCAATTGTGGGCGGGGTGCACTCGCCTCCTGACAAATGTCCCTTTTCTTTGTTTCTACTTTAGGGGTCTGGTTTTCAGGGTCTACGCCCATGGGGCATGGGTCCTCGATCCACCTGTAGCTCCATTGACAGTCAGGTCCCCATTCATCCCCAGACTCGCTGTCACATCCTCCTGAGGCAACTCCAGTCTGGGGTGGGTTTTTACACCTTGGACTTCTCCTATTGCACTGAAGAGTGGTATGACCTCCTTGAGTTGGCAATGGGGGTAAAGGGATGTTTTTTCCCACAGGCAACAGATGATGTCGATGATAGGTTTTAACAGCTCCACCCCCTTTTTCGGGCTTCACTCTGTAGGCCGGAACACTGGGCAACTTCTCCATCACCACGTAAGGGTCAGGACACCACCGATCAGCAAGCTTGTGCTTCCCAGGAAGGCCCAAAAGCTGAATAAGAACTCTGTCTCCAGGTAGTAAAACTTGTTCTCGAACCCTACAGTCGTAGCGAGTCTTATTG
>JARQOD010001635.1:67313-93640 GCA_033576555.1 Oophaga sylvatica
TAAAATTTCCTGGTAGATGGCTGCGCTGACTTTGATCTTGATAAAACACAGCAGACTACATCAGCAGATGACATGGCTCCCCAAACCACCACTGATTGTGGTTACTTCACACTAGACCTCAAGCAGCTTAGATTGTGTGTGGGGATAATAAGATAATATCTTGCATGCCCCTGTCTCCCCTCACATATAAAGAATGTCCCATTGTCAGTGTACTTGCCTCTTTGTTCTCCGCTCCTTCAGGGTCTTCTCCACGTTGCTTAAGACCCCCTTTGGTCGTTTGCACACAAACAGAGACACAGTCCAGTTGCAACTTAAAACGTAGAACTTTACTTTTTTCTTTTCGCAGCATGTCCATGTCAGTTACTGCATTTACATCAAGTTCCACACAATCCACCTCCTTCACTTTCCGTGTACTCTTTCTAAGTCCTCCTGTACATTCCGGGGTCGTACTGTCTCACACGATAATGCAGCGTCCTCCCTGTTCAGCTTTACCACATTCAGGAGTTCCCTTGCCCGTTTCGCCCCAGACATGAGGGCATCAGCCCATGTGGTAAGCTGCCACATCCTAGAGCGACTTGCATCCCTGTACTGCTGTGACTCAGGCTGTATCTTCTGTTTCAGGATCTTGCGTGACGTTACAGTCATGTGACAAGACACGTGACCGGCTATGGAGCGCACAGAGGAACAATATCTTATATACAGTACAGACCAAAAATTT
This sequence comes from Oophaga sylvatica, assembly GCA_033576555.1. NCBI lineage: Eukaryota > Metazoa > Chordata > Amphibia > Anura > Dendrobatidae > Oophaga > Oophaga sylvatica. The sequence goes on from JARQOD010001635.1 coordinate 68,032, forward strand.
GACACACCTTCTCATTCAACGATTTTTCTGTATTTTCATGACTGTGAAAATTGTAGAATCACACTGAAGGCATCAAAACTATGAATTACACATGTGGAATTATACATTACACTTTACAAAAAAGTGTGAAACAACTGAAAATATGTCTTATATTCTAGGTCTTCAAAGTAGCCACCTTTTGCTTTGATTACTGCTTTGCACGCAGAAAAGGTGAACGGATGGACTCTACATGCCTGGTTCCCACCGTGAAGCATGGAGGAGGAGGTGTGATGATGTGGGGGTGCTTTGCTGGTGACACTGTTGGGGATTTATTCAAAATTGAAGGCATACTGAACCAGCATGGCTACCACAGCATCTTGCAGCGGCATGCTATTCCATCCGGTTTGCGTTTAGTTGGACCATCATTTATTTTTCAACATGGCAATGACCCCAAACACACCTCCAGGCTGTGTAAGGGCTATTTGACCAAGAAGGAGAGTGTTGGGGTGCTACGCCAGATGACCTGGCCTCCACATTCACCAGACCTGAACCCAATCGAGATGGTTTGGGGTGAGCTGGACCGCTCACCGGTTCAATTTTGAATAATCCCCAACAGTGTCACCAGCAAAGCACCCCCACACCATCACACCACCTCCTCCATGCTTCACGGTGGGAACCAGGCATGTAGAGTCCATCCGTTCACCTTTTCTGCGTGCAAAGCAGTAATCCAAGCAAAAGGTGGCTACTTTGAAGAACCTAGAATATAAGACATATTTTCAGTTGTTTCACACTTTTTTGTAAAGTGTAATGTATAATTCCACATGTGTTAATTCATAGTTTTGATGCCTTCAGTGGGATTCTACAATTTTCATAGTCATGAAAATACAGAAGAATCTTTGAATGAGAAGGTGTGTCCAAACTTTTGGTCTGTACTGTAGATAAATGGCATATTTATATTCAAGGCAATATCTACATTAAGGAAGGGAGTGGAGTATCACATGGTCCCAGTACACCCCTTACATGTGTGCCTCTCCACTCTTCCTCCAGACTGTGGGACCTTGATTTCCAAATGAAATGAAAATTTACTTTCATGTGAAAACAACACCTTGTACCACTGAGCAACAATCCAGTTCTATTTCTCCTTGGCCCAGGTAAGACGCTTCTGCAATTGTCTATTGGTCATAATTGGCTTGACACAAGGAATGTGACACTTGCAGCCCATGTCCTGGATAGGTCTGTGTGTGGTGGCTCTTGAAGCAATGACTCCAGCAGCAGTCCACTCCATGCTCCTTGTGAATCTCCCCAAATTTCTGAATGGCTTTTTCTTAACAATCCTTTCAAGGCTGCGGTTATCCCGGTTGCTTGTGCACCTTTTTCTACTGTAACTAGGGTACACGGGGGGGGGGGATAGTTGTGGCCGAGTTATTTAAAGGGACAGTTCACAGGCAGCATCCACCGAGCACACAGTCAGTGAATACCCCGGCCCCTTGTACATGCAATACTAATTTGATGCAGTTTTTTCCCACGAGTTACCTTTTCTTCTTTTCACAGCAGCCAGGTGATACAGAGTCCACAAAGGCAACTGTTGTCCAACAGGGGAAATAATTCTTTAATGAACAGTGGTAAAGTAGAAAGGCATGAGTACAACACTGGATTTCCTTCTCTCTCCCTGTCACGCTCTTCAACCGCACCCACAGCATCTGCAGAAGCCAAAGATTAGAGGAACTCCACGTGCTGGGATCTCGGTGCTTAAAACCCCTTCAGCGGGTGCCCTTCTGGAGTCCTGGGGCCCGTATTGCAGTCTATAGCCTTACTGTTCGATCTTTGGCTAAGGCAACAATCCTCTCCGGTCCGGGGGTCTGGCAGTGCCCCATCTATAAATCACTAGTTATTTGTTATGATTCGGTAACCAAGGAGGATAAAAGGAAAAATAGGCTAGGCAACCAGACACCCAGAGAGGTTATTAACTTAGCGATTGCAGACCCCTAAACTGACATCACAACTAGAATTAGCCGTGGACGTACCTACGATGCCCTAGATGCCTCAGCACAGCCAAAGAGTTAACTCAGACTAAAGAGAGAAAAGGGAATGCTAACTGCCCCGGAGTAGAGCCCCAAAGGGATAGATAGCCCCCAAACATATATTGTCAGTGAGACAGATGAAGCACAAATACAGACAGAAAATAGAGTAAGCAAATGCTGGGGCCCAGGCTGTCTAGATAGAACAGGACAGAAAAGGATACTGTCTGCAATTCAGCAAAAACCCTAAAAAAAACTCCAACACGTCTGATATGCAAAAATCCTGAGGCCACACGACCTCTCCCCCGCTAAATCAGAACTCTGGTGTAACTGGAAGCAAAACAAAGATACTGAAATAACAGGGAACTAGAACCACAGAAAAGACTGAAGCAGGCTGTGGCAAATGAACACAGAGTCCAGCACAGGTCCCCTTAGGGAGCCCGGCTGAACTAACTCCTGCAAGGCGGAAAACTGAGAAAAGCAAAAGGTAAACAAAAGCCACAGATTTAAACAGCGAAATAACTTATCTGAAGGATGCAGGACACAGCAGTGAGCAAGCAGACTTCCAAAAGGCTAGGAAGAAACAAATCACCGGCAACCACTATGGGAAAGCTGCTCACTTATATCTCCCCAGTCAGTAATACCTGATCTCCAATCCCCGTCAGGTGATTGACTTCTGTTAGCCAGAGCAGCTCCATTACCAGAAGCAACCACCAGAGGGAGCACAACCTCAGAAGCCAGATTAAAGGTGTTCACAACAGTTATGGGTCGTTCGCAAACGATCCAGCACAAAGAGCTGGCTCCCTGCTGTGAACGATGGGAGCCAGCACCCCAGTGAGAGCCACTAAATTCTCTGAATGTCTCTCACTGGGCATAAAATCCTGGTGTTCGCAGATGTAACTCCGCCCATCCAAATAAAACTCCACCCATTCATCAATTTAATTGGTTACTAGCAAGTGGGCGTAGTTTCTGCCAAAGGTGGCCGGGGTTTCGGATGCATTACGTCAGCATAAATATGTGTTCACATATTGTGAACACATATTTAATAGGGATCCATTTAGGATCCAAAAAGAGCCGGCTCTTTTTGGTGAGCGGAGCCATGAGAGCCGTATCATCAAAAAGAGCTAGACTGCCCATCACTAGTTCTGAGGAAGCAGCAACTTCCTCTCTCCTTGTGGCTGCTAGTCCAGCCCCTCAACATTAACTATTTCTGTCCCTATGTACAGTATTAAAGGGAAACATACACAATACAATAGATTACAATAGGAGCAATACAGACATTACATGACAAATACAGAGATACACAGTACAATTAAGGCACATAAGAGGCACGAGGCTGACACGGAAGAAGCAGAGGGCGCAACTGAGGGGACCTGCCACCCCCTTACACTACCCCACTTTTTCCATCAATATGCTTGGATACAGCACTCTGTGAACAGCCAGCTTCTTTAGCAATGGCCTTTTGTGGCTTACCTTCCTTGTGGAGTGTGTCAATGACTCCCTTCTGGACATCTGTCAAGTCAGCAGTCTTCCCCATGATTGTGAAGCCATATCCAAGCTAGTTTGCTCATCACTGTTTAGTGGACAATAAAGAGGCATGAAGGGGCATGGTCTGAGAAAGAAGTTATGCTCAAGGGTTATGGTCACAGTAAGTTTTGGTAAATGAGATAAATGTATTCCGTATTGACATACATACAACATATAGCGCGGTGCAGTTCTACTCTTCGACATTGATGAGTTTGATGGGAGTCCCACATCCTGTCAAGCTCAGCATGATCTGAAGCCCACACAGAAGATCTTTCTATTCTTTCTCTACACCTACACCAGACGTTGAGATGTCAAAACACAAACACAACGTTCGTAGAAATTCTTATCTCACTGCAACAAATTGTTGTCTGAAATTAGCGGGAGCCCAAAGTCCAATCTGTGCGATATAGCAAAGTGCTGAGGATTTACAAGGCAGTGCTCCGAAAAGGGCATGGTAGTGAAATGAGCGCACGTTCGGAATGTAAAGTGATTTCTGTAATGGACTGGATAAAAGCCAAGCGATAGAATTACTCTCATCTCTGAAAATATATGTATACAGAAAGAGCAGAGATTAGTTTACTATTCATGTTTTAGGGATAATTCAGTAGGTTCACCTGCAGTCCTATGTAAGCACACAGGACAAAGACATATAGGTGAGATTCACATTTGCATCAATAAAATCCATCAAAATCACAATATTTTCAATAAAATTATAGAAACACCATTGCTCCCGACTATAGTCAATGGAGTCTATAATGTGCTGTTGATGTTTGTTGTGTGATGGAACTAGCACTGCTGTATTTTCTGAAAAACAGGAATTCAAGAGCAGATGTAATGAGACCCTTCATAATCACAAAAGTCTGCATTTTCGGCATTTCTAGCATAACACGGAAATAAGATGCCATTTCAGAAGAGTTTCTGGAAACAGTGCCACTCTTGTTCATAGCCTGGGTCTGGTATAACAGCATTCAAGTGAACAGGACTGAGTTGCAAACCAGATACATCCAGTGGTTAAGAGCGGCACTATATCACAAAGATGGCAGTCATATCATTTTAGGCAAAAGAATATATGTACACATGTAGCAAAAAATTACAAAAAAAGTTCCCGATGTCTTAAAAGAGAAATGAATAAATCTTATGAAATTTGAATTCAACTATTCTCTTTCCCTCAAACATTATTCTTCACTGTCCCACACTATCTGTACAGTTTTTTCAGTATTTTATGCCTTTCTTGCCCTTTTTCTATGGCTCAGCTATGATTTCTCCTCAATATCCAGATTCACCATATACTGACTGAAGTGTTCCCTGCCTTGGCTTTTATACAGAATTTCCTACTCCCTCCTAATTGGCTGTGCTATACCATGTGAGTTATAGCTGCAAGAAATTTTGGGGAAACCAAGTCATGTGATCCTACTCTTGCTTATGTAATCCTCTGTATTGTTTAAAATGGTAGCAGGCATTGCAAGCCATTCACCAAGCTCAGCAAATTCCTAACATTTCTACACAAATTTTATTTGCTTTGAATATATTCGTCATCTCTAATATAAAAAAATGGTGATAGTAAACCAAGAAATTAGTATTTTATCAATTAATAGATAGTATAAGGTAATAGAAATTACATTAATAATTTATTAGGAGATTGCAACAAGTTGTTTTATGGGGATGAAATGCCTGTCTAAAAGAGATATACAGTTGTGCTAAAAGTTACATACCCCGGCAGAATTTTTGCTTTCTTGGCCTTTTTTCAGAGAATATGAATGATAGCGCCAAAACTTTTTCCCCACTCATGGTTAGTGGTTGGTGTGAAGCCATTTATTGTCAGACTACAGTGTATTCTCTTTTAAATAATAATGACAACCCAAAACATCTAAATGACTCTGATCAAAAGTTCAAATAACCCATTTCTTAATTCCGTGTATTGCCCCCTCTAACATCGATGTGAATACTTCTCCGTCCAATTATGACAAGAGCATTCTTAAAGTGATACCTTTATTGGCTAACCAGAAAATTATATGTTCGCAAGCTTTCAGAGCGCAAAAGCTCCTTCTTCAGGCAAGATTACATTTGGAATAATAAGAAAGACACATTAGATGCTTACTATATAGGAAATTGTTCAAGACCTGGAGGTGTGATGCCTTCAAAAGATAAGCAAAGGAAATCAAATTTAGCATTTTTTAAGGGTATGCCACACTGAACAATATCGCTAATGGGATCGCTAAAAACGTCACTATTTAGCGATCCGTTAGCGATGTTGTTCAGTGCGGCATCTGCCAGACGAGCTTCCTGCTGTGATCTCGCTCGTCGCTGGAAATCGTTCCGGACCTATTTTCTCGTCGCGCTCCGCTGGTAAGTATATATCGCTAGTGTGACACCTTTTCTTAGCGATTTAGCGGTACTTTTGTACGCTAAAGTCGTTAAGAAGATCGCTAACGGCGATAGCGTCATTAACTATATCGCTAAATGTGGCCGCACTTAGCGATATAGAAACAATCCCGCTAGCGATCGCATTAGTATGCGTCGTTATGTGATCGCTAGCGGGATTGTTTAGTGTGGCAGTACCTTTACAAATGGAGAGCTACTGGGAATGTGTTCTTAGCTATCTGGAGTCCTTCTAGTGAAGGTGTGAACTGTGTCTATGTAGTGGACCATAAAACCGGGTGTTAAGTTGAGTCCTAGTGTCAAAGTATTGAACATCCTAATAAGTTTGAATTCCCATATTTTTCTCTCCCTGTCATCCTTAAAATGACCTTTTAGTATTAAGACTTTTAAGTCTGTCATACAATGTCCAGTTCCAGAGAAATGTTTTCCCACAGGCGTGTCCATTTCATTCCTGATCGTATGTCTGTGTAGATTCATCCTTGTTTGTAGTTTTTGCATGGTTTCCCCAATATAGATAGCTCCAGGGCACCTTGTACATTGTATCATGTACACCACATTGGAGGATGTACATGAAAAGGAACCCATGACCTTATAGTCCTGATTTGTGTTTGGTACACGGACTGTATTTGTTGCTAATATGTGGGTACAAGTTTTGCATTTTTTGTTGTTACATGGGAATGTGCCAGTCACTGATGGTGACGAGAGGACACTTCTGACAAGGAGATTCCTTAAGTTAGGGGGCTGTTTGTAGGAGAGGAGTGGTAGTTCTGGGAATATGTCTTTCAATTTGTGGTCTCTGTGGAATATGGGTTGGAGATCAGCACCAATTTTCCTTAGGATGCTCATGTGGGGGTTGTATGTGACCACAAGAGGTACCCTGTTGTTGTCCTCTCTCAGTTTCTAATCCAGGAGGTTGCTTCTTGGGATTCTTGTAGCCCTGTGGATCTGTTCATCTATTACCAGTGGATGGTATCCTTGTTGTAGGAATGTATTCCTCAGAGATAGCAGCTGTAGTTCCCTGTCTTTACTGTCTGAACAGATCCGAATATATCTCAGAGCTTGACTGTAGATGATGGATTTTTTTGTGTGTCTTGGATGAAAGCTGTTCAATCAAAGGTATGCTGGACGTCCTGTGGGCTTATGGTAAATTGATGTTTGTATGGCGTTGTCCTTGATGTATATGGTCAAGTCCAGAAAATGTATTTGAGACTTTGAAAAGTTGAGGGTGAGCTTGATGGTTGGGTGGTATTTGTTGAAGTTATTGTGGAAGGTGAGCAGATCATCTTTTGAGCCTGTCCAGATTATTAGCAGGTCATCAATGTAGCGGAAGTATGCAAGAGGTTTAATAGGGCAAGATGACAAAAACTCCTCCTCCAGTTTCGCCATAAATAGGTTTGCATATTGTGGGGACATTTTGCTTCCCATGGCGCTGCCCATGCACTGTTGGTATAAATTGTTCCCAAAAGAAAAATAGTTGTGATGAAGCACAAACCTGATGAATTGCAGTGTTGGTTCTGTGGCCAGATTGTTCTTTTGAAGGAAATATTTACATGCTGTGATTCCATCCTCATGAGGAATGTTGGAATAGAGAGACTCTACGTCCATGGTGGCTAGTATCGTGTCCCTTGGAAGTGGGCCCAGCGCTGACAATTTGCAAAGAATATCCGTGGTGTCCTGGATATAGCTGGGTGTGCTCCTCACCAAGGGTTTCAGAATGTTCTCCACCCAGCCGGAGATATTCTCAGTTAAAGTCCCAATACCAGAGATGATGGGCCTCCCAGGATTACCTTCTTTGTGTATTTTAGGCAACATGTAGAAGGTACCTGTTTTGGGATTGCCTGGTACTAGTTCCAGTAGTGAGGATGAAGTAGAATCAAATCCATTAATGATACGTGTTAGTTCCTCGTGTATTGTTTGGTAGGATCTTCCTGAAGTGGAGTGTAGTATTTTATATCCAAGAGTTGTCTGTTTGCTTCCTGGATGTAATCTGTCTGTTCATGATGACTATAGCTTCTCCTTTGTCCGCTGGTTTGATGATGATATTGTTGTTGGCTTTTAAGGATTGTATGGCTTTTCTTTCCTCCATACTGATATTGTTTGGCACTTTATGGTGTCTGTCCAAAATGTCAGATTTAACTTTTTTGCGGAAACAGTCTATGTAATGATCCAGAGTTTGGTTGTGTCCAGGTTGCGGGATCCAGTTTGTCCTCTTTTTCTTTTTTGCTGTGTTATTCACATTGTCTTGTGAAGTGATATCTGCATGGTTATGAAAGAATTCTTTGAGTCGCAATCTGCGGAAGAATTCCTCAATGTCACTACAGAACTGAGCCGTATCCAGCTGTTTTGTAGGACAGAATGTTAGTCCCTTTGATAGAACATGCATTTCTCCTGTGTTTGGCTTGTATTGTGAGAGGTTCACAACAGAGGGCAATGTATGTAAATGATTCTGTAAACAGGGCTTACCTTCAGCTACATTGAGACCTGCTTTCTTCCTGAGTCTGTCCAGTTTCTTTTTCTTGTTGATAATGAGGTGATGTTGTAAATTATTGTAGAATTCCTGTAGCGTCTCCTTGATGAAACATGAACCCGGTCCTTGTATTCGGTCCTGTAGGCAATTTATTTCTTTATGGATGGTCCTTTTCTTGTGGTAGAAAAATCCAATGAGATGATTCTGCAGTCTCTCAGATGATCTGTAGCAAAGTTTCTGTGAAAAATGGGTGTTGTAGGTATATTTTGTTGGATTCCTTATCATGAGGCCTTTAGGGATTAGGTTTTCCTTTTTGCATCTGGATAGAAAGAAGATGTCGCTGTTCATTTGTGCCAGTTTCTTCAGGAGATTTTTCAAATCCATCTGTGATCGGTACATTGGGGTATCTTCCATTTTCATGGTGTACAATAAAAATAGACACAGTTCACACCTTCACCAGAAGGACTCCAGATAGCTAAGAACACACCATTCCCATTTAAGAATGCTATTCGATTTCTTGTTACGAAGGAAACTGGCTAATTTCCATTTCCCTTTGCTAACCCTAAATCTTTGACAGCTATTCACGCAGCTTCCAGGTTCTTGTGGGAACAAATTAGTCGTCCTTAAATATTAGTTATAGCATTGCTTTTGATGTGTATCTACTCTCATATATATCCAAATGTCAATTTCGTTGCTGTAGCGAATAGGCAGCTTTTGCGCTCTTGAAAGGCTTTCTTTTTTGCGGAAGAAAGATTATTAATTATTTTCTGGTTAGCCAATAAAGGTATCACTTTAAGAATGCTCTTGTCATAATTGGACGGAGAAGTATTCACATCGATTTTTCTGGCTAACACGGTACCACAATATAATTTATTATTGTACACCCCTCTAACATCAAAAGTTCACATACCCTGGTGATTTTGGCCTGATAACATGCACAGAAGTTGACACAAAGGGGTTTGAATGACTATTAAAGGTAACATCCTCACCTGTGACCTGTTTGCAAAAGATAACGTATAGCACAGTCCATATGCCAGTGGAGATATAAAAATGGGATATAATGGGATTTGGATATAACAAATGGGTTCAGTACAGTTTAAAGGTACTGCCACACTAAACAATCCCGCTAGCGATCACGATAACGACGCATACTATATGCGATCGCTAGCGGGATTGTTTCTATATCGCTAAATGCGGCCACATTTAGCGATATAGTTAACGACGCTATCGCCGTTAGCGATCTTCTTAACGACTTTAGCGGTACAAAAGTACCGCTAAATCGCTAAGAAAAGGTGCCACACAGCGATTAGATACTTACCCAGCGGGAGCGCCGACGAGAAAATAGGGTCCGGAACGATTAACACGATCAAGCACAGCCTAGTCGCTGGGGGATAAACAAATCGTACGGATCGCTAATAGGAGTTTTGCGATCATACATATGGGTTAGTGACATTTAACATCAAACACTTCTCTGGAGTTGCCAGCTTCAGACACACCAAACACCCAATGACTCAGGAGGCTGACTATTTACCTTCTAAACCCCACCCGATATGGTGAACAGCCTCTCACCCACTCTTCAGCTGTTCACTTAAAAGCCTAGCCCTTAAAAGGGCCGATTAACCTCTCTCAGCATTTAGTGTGCTGAAGCAAACTTCCAGGTTTCATATCACTGAAGCTAATAGCCTCAGTGAAATGTATCTCCCCTGCAGTACTTTGCTAGTGCCATTGTCACAATGAATGGAGACACAGTCCAGAATAACTTGAACACACACTTTACTGAACTCTTCACACGTTACATCCACAGTTGGCACAAAGGTGTTACATTTGTTTCCTTTTCTCTCCCTGCCGGACCGGACCTTCCTAGACTGCTCCTCAGTTCCTTCCAGGCCTGACCTCAACATAATGACACTTCCTTCAACCTGCTTCGACCCAGTACTGAATTCATCAATCACTACATTTGGTGGCCCCCGGTGAACATCCGGCCCGTCTGTACCGAACTCGTCGAAGCTCCAGCTCCCCTCAGTTCCTTGGTCCAGCCAACTTCTGCCCTAAAAGCATTGGCCCAGTCGGTAAGACACCACATCTTTCTTCTCTGTTTAGGCCCACTGTGAGACTATGCAGCGGCCGTGGGTAACGTGGGTTGCTGTCCTTAAACATTGCGTGACTGCCGGTTGTCCAGGCCTAAGCCCTTGTGGACACTTGGGCACGCTGGCCCCACCTGAGCTAACTTCCTAAGAACCTCTCACTACTACCCGGCAGCCCCTCCTACACTTAACCCTTTGTGAAACTACCTAGCAGCTATACTTAACAAAGCCCACTAGTATGCCCCACCTAGTGGCCCACAACAGTACTACACTTACCCAGATAAGAGACTATATGCTAAAGTGCCCTCCTCTAGTGTCCCAACAGGATGCACTTAACTTTCCCTAAGCTTTAAATAGGTAAAGAACATCACATAATATAATGTTATACAGAGAAATACAAAACATAGGCAAAACATATGTACACAATGGTAACACATCATGAATGTGGATCGCCCGCCAGGGAAGGTGGGATACTCGGTACCGGGCCGGTGTATTGAAGGGATGTGTCACAGCGGCAGTGACCCGGTCCGTGGCCCTGGGCGTCCAATGAAAGGGGAATATTTACAGGGGATGTTTAGAGTTTGTAGTAAGGTATTCGTGACCCACCTGTGGTATCTGTCAGAGATGACCAGCGCTGCGGTGCAGATCCACTGAGACCGATGGTGTGATGCAGAGAGGTGAAATAGCTTTCCACAGATAAAGCTTGTGATCTCAGGGCGGGTAAATGTTGTAGTATTAAGGTAATGGTGCTGGGAGATGCAGCTGAGTGTAATAGGAGACGCAGGAAGAAACTGAGAAACAGTCAGCGAGTTGCAGTTTCCAAAGCTTTACTCACAGTTCTGATGTGTACAATACAGATGCCCACTTGATACTGTGTCCTCCAGGTGAGGGGCTCAGCAAACCCCCAGGTAGATTGGGATACACCTTTACAGGACTCCGTTCTATATTTGTGTTCCTTTCACTGGCCGTCTCACTGTGCTGATTTCCCACCGTCTATCCTTCCAGCACCTTCACCAACAGTGTCCCAGATCAGTGGCTGCGAATCCTATCGGACAACGACTTATTTCTGCGTTCCTTTGATTCTATATAGCTACCTCTCCGGCGAAGATAATGGTGGTTATTATCTGAGATCCCTATGTTATCACAGCAGTCGACTTGCTAGCTGAGTCATAAAGTTCTCCACTAGGCTAAGGGGTCGAATTCCCTCTGCGACCTGGTCCCTCTGCCAACAGACCGGGACCGATGGATGGCTCTTGCTCTCTCCGTATCCCTAGGACACCTTCCTCTCTCACTCCAGAAGCTTCTCTTTCTTTCTGCTTCTTTCTCTCTACTTCTGGACTAAGCTCTTCCAGCTTCTAGTCCTTCTGAGTCTCTCTCTAGACTCCTTCCCTTTCACTGCAGCCTCCCCTCACTGGGAGCTGCTCAATACACGTCCTACTACTTCCTCCTCCCGTTCAGAACGCTCTAAACTCTGCCTTGTGCTTCCTCAAGCTTCACTCCTCCTTGCTAGTGACTACTCCACCCACCCATACACCCTTTCCTATCTCAGACTGGGATGAGACCATCCTCCCGTAGGGTCCGTCCAGGGTGCCCAGCTGTTCTAGTGTGTGTTGGGTGCAGGTGTTAGAGTCCTGGGTGGTGCCCCCTCCTTACCTGAGAGTGGGGTATCACACCTCTAGGTGAGGCGCAATACCTCTGTGGCGACTTAACCCTCAGGGGCGCCACATACCCCCCCTGTTAAATACAGCACGTCGGCAGGCTGGAATAAAGTAAACAGATGTTACTGGAAACATACAAAAAAATTTTTGTACAGACCAAAAGTTTGGACACACTTTCTCATTCAAAGATTCTTATGTATTTTCATGACTCTGAAAATTGTAGAATCACACTGAAGGCATCAAAACTATGAATTAACACATGTGGAATTATAAATTACACTTTACAAAAAGTGTGAAACAACTGAAAATATGTCTTATATTCTACAGTCATGACCAAAAGTTTTGAGAATATATATTTTCACATGATCTGCTGCCCTCTGGTTTTTATGTGTGTTTGACAGATGTTTTTTATCACAGACAGAAATATAATTGCAAACATATGAGTAACAAAAGCTATATTGACAGTTAGAATGAAGTTAATGCAGCAAGTCAATATTTGCAGTGTTGAGCCTTCTTCTTCAGGACCTCTGCAATTCTCCTTGGCATGCTCTCAATCAACTTCTGGACCAAATCCTGACTGATAGCAGTCCATTCTTGCACAATCAATGCTTTCATTTTGTCAGAATTTTTAGGTTTTTGTTTGTCCACCCGTCTCTTGATGATTGACCACAAGTTCTCAATGGGATTAAGATCTGGGGAGTTTCCAGGCCATGGATCCAAAATCTCTATGTTTTGTTCCCTGAGCCATTTAGTTATCACCTTTGCTTTATGGCAAGGTGCTCCATCATGCTGGAAAAGGCATTGTTGATCGCCAAACTGCTCTTGGAGGGTTGGGAGAAGTTGCTCTTGGAGGACATTCTGGTACCATTCTTTATTCATGGCTGTGTTTTTAGGCAAGACTGTGAGAGAGCCGATTCCCTTGGCTGAGAAGCAACCCCACACATGAATGGTTTCAGGATGCTTAACAGTTGGCATGAGACAAGACTGGTGGTAGCGCTCACCTTGTCTTCTCTGAATGAGGTGTTTTCCTGATGTCCCAAACAATCGAAAAGGGGATTCATCAGAGAAAATAACTTTACCCCAGTCCTCAGCAGTCCACTGCCTGTACCATTTTGCAGAATATCAGTCTGTCCATGATGTTTTTTCTGGAGAGAAGTGGCTTCTTTGCTGCCCTCCTTGAGACCAGGCCTTGCTCCAAGAGTCTCCGCCTCACAGTGCGTGCAGATGCACTCACACTTGCCTGCTGCCATTCCTGAGCAAGCTCTGCACTGCTGGTAGCCCGATCCCACAGCTCAAACACTTTTAAGAGATGGTCCTGGCGCTTGCTGGTCCTTCTTGGGCGCCCTGAAGCCTTTTTGGCAACAATGGAACCTCTCTCCTTGAAGTTCTTGATGATGCAATAGATTGTTGACTGAGGTGCAATCTTTCTAGCTGCGATACTCTTCCCTGTTAGGCCATTTTTGTGCATTGCAATGATGACTGCACATGTTTCTTTAGAGATAACCATGGTTAACAGAAGAGAAACAATGATGCCAAGCACCAGCCTCCTTTTAAAGTGTCCAGTGGTGTCATTCTTACTTAATCATGACAGATTGATCTCCAGCCATGTCCTCATCAACACCCACACCTGTGTTAATGGAGCAATCACTGAAAAGAGGTTAGCTGGTCCTTTTAAGGCAGGGCTGCAATGATGTTGAAATGTGTTTTGGGGGATAAAGTTCATTTTCTAGCCAAATATTGACTTTGCAAGTAATTGCTGTTAAGCTGATCACTCTTTATAACATTCTGGAGTATATGCAAATTGCCATTAGAAAAAGTGAAGCAGTAGACTTTGTAAAAATTAACATCTGTGTCATTCTCAAAACTTTTGGCCATGACTGTAGGTTCTTCAAAGTAGCCACCTTTTGCTTTGATTACTGCTTTGCATGCAGAAAAGGTGAACGGATGGACTCTACATGCCTGGTTCCCACCGTGAAGCATGGAGGAGGTGGTGTGATGGTGTGGGGGTGCTTTGCTAGTGACACTGTTGGGGATTATTCAAAATTGAAGCGGTGAGCGTCCAGCTCACCCCAAACCATCTCGATTGGGTTCAGGTCTGGTGACTGTGGAGGCCAGGTCATCTGGTGTAGCACCCCATAACTCTCTTTCTTGGTCAAATAGCCCTTACACAGCCTGGAGGTGTGTTTGGGGTCATTGCCCTGTTGAAAAATAAATGATGGTCCAACTAAACGCAAAGCGGTTGGAATAGCATGCTGCTGCAAGTTGCTGTGGTAGCCATGCTGGTTCAGTATGCCTTCAATTTTGAATAAATCCCCAACAGTATCACCAGCAAGCACCCCCACACATCATCACACCTCCTCTCATGCTTCACGGTGGGAACCAGGCATGTAGAGTCCATCCGTTCCTTTCTCAAAGCAGTAATCAAAGCAAAAGGTGGCTACTTTGAAGAACCTAGAATATAAGAATATTTTAGGTTCGTTTCACACTTTTTTGTAAAGTGTAATGTATAATTCCACATGTGTTAATTCATAGTTTTGATGCCTTCAGTGTGATTCTACAATTTTCACAGTCATGAAAATACAGAAAAATCGTTGAAGGAGAAGGTGTGTCCAAACTTTTGGTCTGTACTGTATATATAATGCGCATTATCAACATAATCTCAAACTCAACGTCCCAGGATGGGAGGCACTTGGTCTTTAACGTTGCATAATAACATTACCTAGTTGAACAGTGATTTCAGTAGCAACCCTAACTCTCAAGTTCGCTGCCAGGACATAGCACAATTCTTCTCTTACAAAAGTATAAAAATACAAAAATATGAAAATTCTACAATATTTACATTCAGTTCTCTTCTAGTGCAGACCCCTTCTGGGGTTTTCCTACATAGCAACCGTTGCTAGGTGGTTCGTTACTGAATTTGGACTTCTCTGTCCCTGTTTACAAAAAGTGCTTCTGTTCTCATCTGTCAGTACATATTTACACTAAGCAGTATCAAAACTAGTCTACACATTATTTAGTAATACTCTCCATAACTCTTCAATATAAAACAAGTCTGCAGCACAGGGGTCTCAAACTCAATTTACCCGGGGGCCGCTGGAGGTAGAATCTGGGTGAGGCTGGGCCGCATCAGGTTTTCCACAAGAAAAGCTCTTACAAAAACATTCCAATGTTATCAAATGTCCCAATGGGGACAGTGTTGATGATGTATGTATAGTGCTGTGGAGTTAATAGCGCAATATCAATGAATAAATATTATCCTTAATATTATGTTACAATACCAGGATCTGAGGATATTTGTTTCGAGGTCAAGCGTTCTCTGATGTGATGTTGCTGCCTGTCTCGCTGCCTTCCTCTTTTGACACTGCAGTGTGGTGGACAAGTAAACATTAACTGGTTAACAGCAGAAGTATTTCAGGTCATTCTCCCCCAGCGCTCATTCTCCCCAGCGCTCATCCTCCCACCTCATAGCATTCATCCTCCCCAGCGCTCATTCTCCCCCAGAGCTCATTCCCCTAGCGCTCATCCTCCCAGCGCTCAACCTCCCTCAGCGCTCATCCTCCCCCAGCGCCCATCCTCCCCAGCGCCATCCTCCCCAGCGCATTCTCCCATTCACCTCCCCAGCGCTCATTCTCCCCAGCGCTCATTCCCCCAGCGCTCATCCTCCCAGCGCTCACCTCACCAGCGCTCATCCTCCCAGCGCTCATTCTCTCCCCAGCGCTCATCTCCAGCGTTCATCCTCCAGCGCTCATTCTCCCCAGCGCTCATTCCCCCAGCACTCATCCTCCCCCAGCGCTCATCCTCACCAGCGCTCATCCTCCCCAGCGCTCATTCTCCCCCAGCGCTCATACTCCCCAGAGCTCATCCTCCCCCAGCGCTCATTTTTCCCCAGTGCTCATCCTCCCCAGCGCTCATCCTCCCCCTGCGCTCATTCCCATCATTGCTTTTGCCCATTGCTTTTCCCCATTAATCCCATCATTGCTTTTCCCCATCACTGTTTTCCCCATTGCTTTTCCCCATTACTGCCATCGTTGCTTTTCCCCATTACTCCCATCATTGCTTTTCCCATTACTGCCATCATTGCTTTTCCCCATTGCTTTTCCGCATTACTGCCATCATTGCTTTTCCCCAATACTGCCATCATTGCTTTTCCCCATTGATTTTCCCTATTGCTTTTCACCATCGCTCTCCTACACACACACACACACATACAACACAACACCACCCACCTGTCACACACTTTACTAACACACACACCACCTCTCACCTGTCCGCAGCATCACCGGCGCCCGCGCTTCCTCACTCTGACAGAGCAGGCCGCTGAATGATGACGTCATCCAGCGGCGCTGCTCTCTGTGTCAGAGACAGGAAGCGCGGGCGGCGGCAGCAGCAGGAGATGAGGTGAGTATGCCCGGCGCCGGCATCTCTCTGTGGTACCGCTTATTAAGCTTATGAATATGGGCGCCAGCCTATGAGAGGAGTGGGTCCATATTCATGATCTTAATGAGCGGTACGAGTGACTGGGATTTCACATGCGGTGTTTCTTGCATGTGAGATCCCAGCCGAGGGCCGCAAAGTATGTACCGAGGGCCCATGAGGTGGGGGCCGCAAACTAGTGTCCCGAGGGCTGCAGTTGGCCCACGGGCCGCGAGTTTGAGACCCCTGCTTTAGCATAAAACACTTCTTAATTTACTGTAAACATATTGTACAAATATAGTAACACTTTTATTCATACAACACAATCACAACTGTCATCAAAGAGGTAAAAGGTTCAAGTGCAATTAAACATTATATCAGGCGCAATAAAACATCTTCATTCAAGTTCAGTCAAACTTTCCCTTTCTAAGTGCAACATGAGGGACCCGTCATAAACCCTCCACGTAGGCCTTGGGCGGGCTTCAAGGCAACAACTGGTCTCCTCTGCGGACCACTTCTTCGGCCACGCCAAACGGGTTTTGCTTCTGAGGTCAGTAATAACATAGGGTGTCAGCGCACCCTACAGGCTTTAGGTAAAACCAAGAAAGAGCACCTAACCAGGTGCAAACTATATACATATTAAAGTCTAGACCAGGCATTGTTCATGGCCTCAATGTTTTATGAAAGTGAACTGAGTGCAACTGTGCAACAACCCGTCCGGGTCAACTTCTTGCAGAACATGGTTTAAGAACTATTTACAGTTAAGTAACTTGGCCATTTAGATTTACTCTGCAGGGGTGCCAGGGACCACCTGACACTCCACCGGGAGTGCTGGGATATCAGGCAATTTGGTGCGACTGACACTTGGTGTTTCCTGGGGATGCACACAATTAGATTATGCCCGGCGATATCAGTCTGTGTGCCAATTTCCTGGGTATTCGGCCTTTTCCTCAACCTGGGTGAGGAGGGAGGTGGGGCTTCAGCTGGCCTGCTCTGACTGGCTGTGAAGAGGGCACGCTGGCAGCTCCCTGCACAGCGGCGGCGCGGTGGCAGTGGTGTACATTTAGGGCATACCACCCTTTTAGGCCCCAGTGCCGGGTGTAGGTCACCAGGTCACCCGGGTACAGATCCCGGTATGGGTGTCCCTCCCGCAAGTGGGATTCCACATCCCGCTGGTTGATGAATATTTCCACCAGGAGCTGCGGCTCCTTAATGAAGCCCCAGCCTCCCTTTAGGCGGAACTCCACCACTTCTCCCTTCCGCAGTGGATCCTGCCCCGTACCTGCTCCTTGCCGGGCCCTTGCTTGTCGGCGAGATCCCGTTGGTGCTGCTCCTCGCACCGGACCTGCTCTTCTTTGCGTTGCCGCTCCTACTCCTCTGCAAACTTTTTATCATACATGGCCCAGTCCAGGACCTCAATGTCCCCTGCCTGGTCCGGCCGATCCAGGAACCCCATCAGGTCGGGGCCCTTCCGGGTCCAGCGGTAAATCATACGGGGCACGTGAGCTGGCACCTCCAGCGGGAGCGGTTGCATCACTGCTCCAAAGTGGTCTTCCAGGCCTCAGGGTCTGTCCCAGTTCAGGACCCCTCGTGACTGGCTGAGGGTGCAGACCGGTGGTGTGGGTAGCGGGCCCACCAGGGATTCCTCTTCTGTAGAGGCCTGGTATTCCGCCTCACTGGTGGCTCCGAGGCCTAGGACTTCTTCCGTGGAGTCTGGGTCCTCAGCCTCACTGACGGCTCTGGGATCTGACGTAACCTCCATCTCTGGGTCCGGAGTAGTGGAGCGCCTTAATGGCTGCGGCTGTTCCAGCGGCTGGTGCTGCCTGAGCAGGATCTTTTGCCATCACTGCTCAGTCCCTTCGGCTCCCTCCTGCTCTTGAGCCGCGTCCTCTGCCTCCTCACCAGGCAGGCTTTCTTCTGAGCCAGGGGCATCTCTTCATCGACCGTGGTGAAGAAGCTGTCCTCAGCTCCTCCGCTCCCCTGGTCTCCTCCGTCCACCATCTTAGCTAACTCCCTTAGTGTGGCTGCATACTGGAGTTCCCGCCTTTTCTTCTGGGGGTGGACCTTCTGTGTCGACCCGCCACCACAATTGTGGGTTACCAGGGCAATGGGGTACTCAGAGCCGAGCCCGTAGAAGTCTATGGGGATTGTCACAGGTAGCTGTGGCTCGGTCTGTGGCCCTGGCGGTCTGGCGTATGTTGGGGGGAATATTTACAGGGGATAGATTTATATACAGTTCGTGACGCCACCTGTAGTATTCTGGTAATTTGTACCAGCGCTGCTATAGATCTCTGAGGGGATGGTGAGGCAGCTAGATGTCGGGTCCCCTACAGGTGGGACTCTTCCCTCAGGTCGGTAGTTAGGTAGGGATTGTGCGGGCATGCAATAATAACTCAGTCTCACACGGTCAGTGTCTTTCCATACCTTTACTAGCAAGATGTTCAAGCAGGTCCCAGGGAGGCTGATGGGGTTGGTGGAGGATGAGCTTTGAGGCAACAGCTAAGCAACTTAGGGGCCTCCTTTACTGTCCAACGAAGATGAGTACGACCAGCCTGAAGCGTAGTCCCCTCTATGATTCCAGCTTATCCAAAGCTGTGCTTCCCAGTCAGTTTAGTGTTAGGAGCCTTTCTATGAGGGAGCTGAATTCTTATTTGTCCTGCAGAGACTCAAAGTCTTCACTTCCCCTGACCCCAGTTACGTACTGACTATAAGGGGGTGTTTGCCGCGACCTAGGGTCCGGTAAATCTCTGGTTTTCTCTTCACTATGCTTGTAGCTAATAGTGATCCTTCGGTCCCCAGTAACCGGTAGCAATGTGCAGGACTCTTCCAAGCCAAACGCACTTTTCCAATAATCTTCCTTCCACTTTGCCCTTCGATTTGCTCAACTCTTAATAGCTAGTTCAGTCTTTCTTCCAGTGGGGCACAGCTCTGACTAGGCTAAGGTGGATTAGACCACCTGTACCAGCCTCCACTTTCTGAACTGATGACTATTTACAGGATACAGTTTTTGGGCTGGCTCAGTCCTCAGCCTCTGAGTCCATTGTTAAACGAAGACATAATAGGGAAAAACACATATATATATATTAGACTTTTCACAATATTCACATGAATTCGTTATAATCACTGCTGATATCTAATGGGTAATTTCCCTTTTGTGATTCTCTCTGATCTACGTGGTGTAGTTTCAGGTATATCAAGTTGCGATCTGTCTGCACTGCGTAACGGCAAACTATAGAACTGCCTTAATCTTTCTATGGATCTGGCAAGCGTACTGATGGCTGGGCGGTGTGAGTCAGCTTCACCAGGGGATCCCATAGTATGGGGCGCTGCTTCAGATGATCCATCTTGAGGTTCACAGGTTTGAGGTGTTGCTGGGATGGTAACTCCTGAGCGGGCTCAACTGGCACCACAGGCACAACTGGAGGTAAAACTTCCTCTTGTGGCTGATAAAACTGCAACACTGGAATTATCACAGCATCTCCCAGTCTAGGCCAATCCGCAGGAAAATCTCCCAGATCGGTGTGTATGACCTCTTCCTTTCTTTCTCCTTGATTGAGGACAGGGTTCTTTTCACAACTCTTTAAGTGTTTCTGGACACAACTTCAAATGATCCCTGGACACAGTGGTCGTTGTTCTTCCTCCGTCTTTACTGACGACACAGACTTTTCTATTGTCATATTTAGAATCTTGTATGACGTAGGGTTCTTGCTCCCATTGATTATCCAGTTTATGCATCTTCCTTTTTCTCTTTAATACTACCTCTCCAGGCATCAAAGGCTTGGCAGGAGCATTTCGGTTGTAAACATCTTCCTGTTTCTCCCGTGCCTTATTGAGACTTTCCTCCACACAGATTTGTACTCTTCTGTATTGCTCTTGCCGATTGACGTCCCAGTTTTTCAACAGCGTCGTCTGCCTCCGGTTCTACCACTCCAAGTTCTAAATCCATTGGTAGTTTTCCGGGCCTTGCTCGCATAAGATAAGCTGGAGTGCAGTTAGTTGAGCTTACGGTATATGATTATACAAATCAACCAAATCAGGTAGTAAATCCGGCCATCGATTCCTGTCTTCCAACGGTATGGATCTCAACAAGTCAAGGACAATATGGTTCATCTTTTCACAAAGACCGTTGGTTTGAGGGTGGTATGGTGTCGTTCTAATTTTCTTGCACCCGTACATGTGACAGAATTCCTTGAATAAATCGGCTTCAAAAGCAGGTCCCTGATCGGTTAAGACTTGCTCCGGATACCCATGCGGTCTACAAAAGCTTGCTTGAAAGGTCTTCGCGGCCGTCACTGCGGTCTGGTCTTTCACTGGAACAACCACCAGAAATCTGGAGTAATGGTCCACCATGGTCAAGGCGTATGAGTATCCAGATCTACTCGGCGACAGTTTGACGTGGTCCAGGGCCACAATCTCCAGGGGAACGAGTCGTCCGGATAGGTTGCAGGGGGGCCTTCTGACTTCCGTAGTCCTTTCTTCTGAGACCACAAGGTCCACAGTTCCGACACCACCTCTCGATGGAGCTGCGCATCCCTACCCAGTAGAAACCGGCATCTCAACAGGGTCTCCAGCTTTCTCCAGCCAAAGTGTCCTGCTTGATCGTGGTACGCTTCCAACACCATTGGGACGTCTGCCTTGGGGACCACTATTTGCCAGACCATTTCATGGGTTCTGGGGTTGACGTATCTCCTGCACAACTTCTCACGGTATAGGAACAACCTGCTTTTCTCGTTCCACAGGAGCTTGGCTGACATAGGTGCATCCTTTTCCAAGGAGGAACCTTCCTGTTTTAACAACTCCTTGATGCGGCTGACCACTGGATCACTGTCCTGAGTCTCTTTCCAGCTGTGATGGGGTAAAGGATTTAATGTTGCACCATACTGCTTTCTGTGAACTCGATGCTCGTGGACTACCCCATTTCGATGGAACGCGGGTAGCTCAATTTCTTCCAGGTCGTCCGATTCTTCTTCCGTATCAGAGTCATGCGGCCTTCGGGACAACGCGTCAGCATTAGCATTCTTTCGACCTGCCCGGTACTTGATAGTAAACTGGTAATTGGACAACCGAGCCATCCATCGCTGCTCCATGGCGCCCAGCTTGGCGGTTTCCAGGTGCGTTAACGGGTTGTTGTCTGTGTACGCCGTGAACTTATTGGAGGCCAGATAGTGCTTAAATCTTTCAGTAATGGCCCAGACCAGCGCCAGAAACTCTAGCTTGAAGCTGCTATAATTTTCCGGATTCCTTTCAGTTGGCCTGAGTTTTCTGCTAGCATAAGCGATGACTTTTTCTTGGCCATTCTGCTTCTGACTGAGAAACTGCTCCCAGCCCTTCATTACTGGCGTCGGTGTACAACAGGGAAAGGTTGGCTGTAATCAGGATAGGTTAAGATCTCATCACCTGTCAGGATCTCTTTCATCTTTTGGAATGCTTCAGCCTGTTCTTTACCCCAATTAAAGGGAGGGTTTCTGCTCTTTAAGGATTGTCCCACCAGTGAGGTCCTGTAAAGGAGCTGCCTTCTTCGTGTAATCTTTCACGAATCTCCGGTTAGTAAACCGTTAGTCCCAGGAACTGTCGCACTTCCTTAAGGTTTTTTCGGCTCCGGCCACTTCTGGATGGCAGTGACTTTCTCTGGGTCCGGCGCTACTCCTTCGAACTGACGATGTGCCCCAAGTATTGTACCTTCTGTTTGAGTAGATGGCATTTTGAGGGTTTCAACTTCATCCCGTACCTGGACAGGGACTCGAATACTTCTGCCAGGTGCTTCAGATGGTCCTCATATGTCTTGGAATACACGATAACGTCGTCTAGGTATAGCAGCACGGTTTCAAAATTGAGATGTCCCAGACAGTTTTCATCACTCTCTGAAATGTTCCTGGGCACTACTGAGCCCAAACGGCATTCTGTCGAACTCACAGAGCCCCATTGGGGTGGTGAAAGCCGTTTTCTCACGATCCTCCTCAGCCCAGCCACTTGCCAGTAACCACTAGTCAGATCAAGGGTAGAAAAGTAGTTAGCCGTTTTCAGAGCAGCTAATGATTCCTCTATGCGTGGTAGCGGGTATGCATCCTTGTGTGTTATGCGGTTCACCTGCCTGTAATCCACACACATTCTCATACTACCATCTTTCTTTTTAACCAGAACTAGAGGGGCTGCCCAGGGGCTACAACTATCCCTTATCACCCCAGCTTTCTTCATTCATTCAACATTTCCTTAGCCTTCTGATAATGAGCTGGAGGTATGGGCCTATACCGCCTTTGATGGGAGGATGATTGCCTGTAGGGATATGATGTTGTACTCCCTTAATTGTCCCAAAATCAAGTGGATTTTTGCTAAACACTTGGGCGTACTCTTGCACCCCCGTAATACCCCTTGCTTCTGGTGGCGGGAGTGGTGTCCGTCCCAAACATGGAGTTGCTGACACCATTCCGCCACCTGAGTTGCTGGGTCATTGTCCTCCGCCATCTGACAGGAGTCTAAGGACTCAGCCGGGAGAATAGAAATTTTATCAAACAGCATGAAAGTTTAGCAATGGTTGCATAACGGGGTAAATTTACCTCATCATCTCCCCAATTGAGAAGTCGTACCGGTACTCTTCCATTCACCACCTCTACTACTCCTCTAGCAGTCATAAGTGTAGGTCTATGTTCTGAATGGTGGGGTTCTACTACAGCTTGGTAATTCTGTCCTCTCAGACCTATGGCTGCCCTGCACCAGATGATCATTTCACTCATTGGGGGTATCACAATAGGATCCGAGTCAGTGACCCGTACATTACCAATTTCGCCGTCGGTAAGCTTCGCTTGCTGCTGACACACCAGGGCCCGGATCTCTCTTTGGATTACTCCTCTCTGCTTGGTCGGGCAATCTCAGCGAGCTGTTGGAGCAAAAACACAACTTCTCCCAAACAATTACCGATAATGTTAGTACCCAAAATGATATTTAAACCGTTCTCCTCATTTTACAGTCTTTACTACCAGAAGCCCTTGGTCTTTCAACTCCTCTCTGCCCACCTTTACATCTAAACATTTTGTTCCGAGTACTTCTACAGGAAGACCATTGAAGCATACACAGTAAAGTCAAGGCTCGGAGGTTTAAGACTGTCCATTGACCAGTACTTGGTATATAGAGCATCAGGTATTAGGGTCACCTGGGACCCAGTGTCTAACAATGCTGGAACAGCAATACCATCTAGAATAATAGACAGGTAGGGTCGCCCGCCCACATACCTGCGGTTCCAGTCTTGGGGGGCCTGACGGGTATTCTCCTGGGTGTTGGCCCTTGGACCCAGGTTCTGCCCGTTTAAAGGACACTGTGTAGACAGATGACCTTTCCGGTTGCAGCGATAACAGATGATCTCCCGACGAGGAGGGTGTTGATCAGAGGTTGCTCCTGGGGGTGGCGTTGTCCTCCTCCGGGGGGGCGACGTCTTCTTTTTTTCTCCGGTGCATCCACGGAACGTCCTCTGGGCAGTCAGTTAACAAGATCTTTCCTTCCTCCTCTTTCCGCAGCTGTAGGGCACTCATCACAGCGGCCAGATTTTTTAGTCAGCTGGCGCACCTCTGAGCGCAGACAGTCCAATTCACTAGGAGGTGTCACCTGCGCTTTGGCTCAGCCACTAGCGGGGAAAAGGGGGTATTACTGCCGGTTCCGGAGTGACTTCGCCTGATGATGTTGGGTGGCCACCTCAGGTTTGCCCAGGGGCCGCAGCCCTTTTATTGCCATGTCCTTTAGGGCATCAAAGGTAGCATCAGGATGATCTAAGGACCACCAATTCACAGTTCTGCGTTCCTCTGGGGATCTCAATCCCTGTATAAATTGTTCTTTCAACATTTTATTCTCGTCGATAGCATTTAAATTGTTAATTTGCTTGAGTGCTTTCAGGGCTCCCTGTAGTCGGCAAGCGTTAGTCCCGGATGCTGTCCACCTGGCTGTTGTGAACAGTGATAGAAGGCCATCCGGAGATCCGTTTCTGTGCGGTCTTCAAATATGGCATGTAGCTTCAGGAAGATCGCAGGTATCCGACTCCTGATCAACGGTATCCCAGGTCTCCACTTCCCTATCAGCAGCGCCAGTTAGCTGCCCTATTAGCACAGCAGCTTTTTGTCTCTCAGGCATGGAGTACATTTCTAGGATGCTGCATAACTTCCGCTTGAAGCCTGCTAATGTGCCTGGCTCACCGCTGTATTGGGGAAGCCATTTCGCCCCAGGCATATATGGGAGCGTTAGTGATGATCGGGACTACCGGACTGGGTGCAGGGCCTGCGCCCCCATCTGGCGCTACAAATACCAGACGGTGCGGGATTGGGGCCTCCGGCTGGGGCCGCACTGTCAGCCGGTTGTTGTGACATCTTAGCGCCCCTTGGTTAAACGGAGCCTACCGGTTTCAGACGCTGCTACTTCACAGGCACCCCAGTGGGAACAGGACCTTCGTCGCTGGCGCTCTGATGTCAGAGCGTTTTACTTCCTGTTGCAGGACCTGCCGAGAGTCAGAGCCGGAGGCGTGTCCAAGACTTTTGCGCGCTCTTTCAGGTACGCCCACCTTCTTCTCCAGCGCCTTAGGGCGCGAATATGGCGACAAAAATGGCGATTTTGCGCCCCAAAAATGCAAACAGTCCTTTTTCACAAAAACACTCCACAGGCACACAGGGCTCGCAATGCTGCAAGTTTCGTATCCTGTTCGTGACGCCAAGTTTTTGTGTCGACCCGCCACCACAATGTGGGTTACCAGGGCAAGGGGTACTCAGAGCCCGAGCCCGTAGAAGTCTATGGGGATTGTCCAGGTAGCTGTGGCTCGGTCTGTGGCCCTGGCGTCTGGCGTATGTTGGGGGGAATATTTACCAGGGGATAGATTTATATACAGTTCGTGACGCCACCTGTAGTATTCTGGTAATTTGTACCAGCGCTGCTATAGATCTCTGAGGGGGATGGTGAGGCAGCTAGATGTCGGGTCCCCTACAGGTGGGACTCTTCCCTAGTCGGTAGTTAGGTAGGGATTGTGCGGGCATGCAATAATAACTCAGTCTCACCACGGTCAGTGGTCTTTCCATACCTTTACTAGCAAGATGTTCAAGCAGGTCCCCGGGG